>CM059186.1:141212144-141361716 GCA_030323885.1 Branchipolynoe longqiensis
CCCCCCCCGTCCACACACCTGTCAAGAGAAACATGGACCTGTTCTAATATGATCATAGATGTTGCTAGGATCTAAATCACAAACAAACATCTATGTCATGGTTCGGGGGTTCCACGTATGGATGCCTTCTTCAGCTCTGAAACAACCATTTCTGCATAATCCGAAACTACAACTTCGAAAATCTAAATCGTGAACCTCTCCCCTTTCCCAAATTGCTGATGGTAATGGCAGTGATGGTAGTGATGGTAATGATGATGGCGATGCTGAAAGACAACCATAGCTATTTCATAGTTGAATTGATCAATTGTATATCATATTAAAAACACGATGATGGTGATGATGGGAATGAAAAAGACGATGCTGGAACGAAAATTCAATGGCTACATTGTATCTCATATTAAAAACCGGATTATAATGAAGCTGGTGCTGATGAAGATTATGATGATGATGATGATGATGATGATGGTGATGATGATGATAAAAAACATTTGCAACTATTTAAAAGTTGAATGGTTGCATTGTATGTCATCTTTTTAAAAAAGTGATGAAGAAGGTGTTTGTTTGTTGTTTTACATGCTAGCAACATCTAAGGTCATATCAGGATGGCTACCGATTGTGACAGCGCACTCATGGCGACTTTATAGTGCTACCCCACTGGGAAATCAGGCTGCCAGCACCATGACCTCATCCCACTCAGTCACATTATCCTGACACTGAGCCAACCAGTCCTTGCCGTATCCTAATAATGCCGAGTGTCAGGCGAGGAAGTGACAAGTATACATTTTTAAGTCATTGGTTTGACCCGACCAGGATTCGAACCCACGAACTCATGGGTTCGGATCTGCCGATCTCCCAAAATATATTACGGACGCTCTACTCATTCGGCCACCCCGTCTGGTCATGAAGATGGTGAGGTTGGTGATAATGATGATGATGATGATGATGATGATGATGATAATGATGATAGTGAAGTGGATGAAGAAGGAGAAGAAGAAGAAGAAGAAGAAGAAGGAGAAGAAGAAGAAGAAGAAGAAGGGGAAGAAGAAGGAGAAGAAGGAGAAGAAGGAGAAGAAGGAGGAGAAAAATGAGAAGAAGATGAAGAAAAAGACACCCAAACTATTCCAGTGTTGCATGTCGACATTGTATATCGCATAAAAAAACAACCATCACTGTCCTTATTTCAGAATGAGTTGTTGCAACATGAGATACATTTCCCGCGACTACTGTGTTTACTGTACGAACTGTGGCAAAAGACTTATCACATATGTCTGTCCACCCGGCTGGGGTAAGGAGCCAGCTGCACAGCATAATTGCAGAGCGCACAGCCGCGTCGGACTGAGGCCGGGCGAAGGGGTTAATTGCAGTCAGGTGGACAAGTGCGCTTTTAGCATCCACACAAACACACTTCCCACGTTTTGATTATCTCACCGGCCCCGAATGGTGTGTCACTGGTACACTGTGGCATGGGCGTGGGTAGTTTATGTTTGTAATTGTATATATGTTTGTAATTGTGTATATGTTTGTAATTGTATATGTTTGTAATTGTGTATATGTTTGTATTTGTATATATGTTTGTAATTGTGTATATGTTTGTAATTGTATATATGTTTGTAATTGTAAATATGTTTGTAATTGTATATATGTTTGTAATTGTGTATATGTTTGTAATTGTATATATGTTTGTAATTGTAAATATGTTTGTAATTGTATATATGTTTGTAATTGTGTATATGTTTGTGATTGTATATATGTTTGTAATAGACTACATCATGGTTCCAGTGGCGCGGTGCATTGTGGGATGTGTCAGAGCCAAACAACCCCCGCAGAAGCACATGGCACATGCTAATACACTGGGTGCAGCTATGAAATGTGCTAGTTTCAGCTCACCTCAGCTCTTGTTTGAAACATAGAATGTCAACTAAAATAATATATACAATAAATTAAGATATTAATCTTTTATCCAGCATTGCATTTACATCAATATAATCAGCACATCTTATGCCATGTGCATTTAGATTTAGACAAATCTAGGCACTCAGACTAGTGTTAGAGCCATAGCCAGAGTCAGTTTTACTTATTTTATTCATGTTTTTATTTATATCCACACCACCTTGGCACAAACGCTTGGAACACATATAGAAAAGATGTTTAACAAAAAGATTATATTAAAATAATAAGGTTAGGGTTTTGAATTTCTATTAGTCATTACTTTTGAATAAAACTGACATTTTTCACTGCGCATATTGGCAAACTCAATGGCCGTACGCCTTTGCTTTGCTCCCAACGCCGTTTTCAGCGCATGCACAGTCGGAACCGTGATGTAGTCAATTGTGTATATGTTTGTAATTGTACATATGTTTTTAATTGTACATATGTTTGTAATTGTATATATGTTTGTTTGTGTTTGTTTGTTTGTTTGTTTGTTTGTTTGTTTGTTTGTTATATGTTTGTAATTGTATATATGTTTGTAATTGTATATATGTTTGTAATTGTGTATATGTTTGTAATTGTATATATGTTTGTAATTGTATATATGTTTGTAATTGTATATATGTTTGTAATTGTATATATGTTTGTAATTGTGTATATGTTTGTAATTGTGTATATGTTTGTAATTGTATATATGTTTGTAATTGTATATATGTTTGTAATTGTGTATATGGTTGTAATTGTGTATATGTTTGTAATTGTATATATATATGTGTGTGTGAGAGAGACATTTATTTCAAGGGGGTGGGCTGAGTGTAGTAGTAGTAGCGTGCACTGACCTCCCCAGGTGAACTGTCACAGAGACATACAAACAGGCGTGGATAGGGTGCTTGCATTTGGGAGCCCAGGTAGGGCGCTAGCCCTATGTATATATATTTATATACACATATATGATGATAGATTTCTTGCGTTAGGGAGCCTAAGTAGGACACTAGCCCTATGTGTAGATATATTTATATACACATATATGACTCATATTATGAGGTGCACTTGCCTAGGAAGTTAAATGTCATAAGCAAATGCAAGCGTGAGTAAGTTGATTGCATCAGGATGCCTAGCTAGCCTAATGGTTAAGATCCTACCTTCGGATATGTATATATATTATACAAATATGTATATATTATATATATGTATAATATATATATGTATATATTATATATATGTATATATAATATATGTATATATATGTGTATATATATATGTGTATATATATGTATATATATATATACATATATATATATATATATATATATATAATACATATATATATATATATATATATATATATATATGCATGTATTTGTGTGTATATCTCTGTACAGTAAAACCTCTCTAATCGACCACCTCCACAGATGGACCTCTCCCCTATATTGATCGCTTTATTTGGGTCCCAAACGACCACCCATCCAATACCATTGTAATGATTCTCCCTAAACCGACCATTTAAAGTGTGGTCCCATGTTCGGTCGATTTGGAGAAGTGTTGCTGTACATATTTATATACATTTTGAAGGATAGTTGGATTAGGGACATCGTGTGTATTTAGACCAACTTCCTTTTAGTTTATAACTTAATATAAGTTTAACACCATATTCAGACCAGACGGGATGGCCGAATGAGTTAGAGCGTCCGTCTCCCGTGCTGGTAGGTCGTGGGTTCGAGTCCCAGTCGAGTCAAACTAATGACTTTAAAATTGATACTTGTCGCTTCCTAGCCAGGCGCTCGGCATTATTAGGATAGGGCAAGGACTGGTGTGCTCAGTGTCAGGATAATGTGACTGAGTGGGATACCAGGTCATGGTGCCGGTGGCCTGGTTTCCCAGTGGGACAGCACTATAAAGTCGCCATGAGTGCGCACTGTCACAAGTCGGTACCCGTCCTGATATGACCTTAGATGTTGCTAGGACGTAAAACAACAACAAACAAACCATATTCAAGCGATTGATTGCAATGGAAACTGAAAATGACAGCTCCTTGTGTGCGCCTACGACATGAGATATGCAGACAACAAAGCCACCAACAACAAAAAGTGGTGTTGAATTAGCCTCACGTTGTGCCATACAACATCACCATTTCAAGGTTCCCGGGAGGAGAGGGGATATTGGGGGGAGAGTGGGGGGGGGGGGGGGGGGGGGGGGACAAACACGGATAAATGAATGGGTAAATACAATCAGTGTAGACTGATTGGAGCCGAAGTCTATCACATACCGCGCATACTGACTGATATAGACACAGGCAAAACACCTTCCTCACTCACCATGGACCAGACGAACTAAATCAAGCTATTGAAGCCCCCCGAACAATCATGTGTGCGCTGGGTAATGAGAGCAGATTACTCATCGCCTATATAGTCCACGATCTGTCTGAGAATGCACAGGTGTATGTGTGTATATGTGTGTGTGTGTGTCTGTCGCCTACACGCATCGCAGTCCGCCTGGCCTACATCGCCACCTGGTGGATAAATCAAAATGTGTTTTATGCAAATAGCTCCGACATGGCTGGTTTCTGGTCGGCCCCGGGCTGATTTCCGCTAACGGACGCGGGACGGCGGGGCGGCCTACTATCTAATACTACCACTAGTACCACTACCAGGGTGTAAACAAATTGCGCGCGTGTAACATTATTCCGGCTGCACACCTGGGCGGGGCACGGCGCTTTGTCCTTTTTAATGACGTGTTGACGGCAATAGTATTAGGAAGCAGTCGGTGTCAGTCGGCCAGGTCCGGGGCTGGGGCCGGGGCCGGGGCCGGGGTTGGAGCCGATGCCGTGGGTCGGCGGCGGCGGCCCCCCCCCCCCCCCCCCCCGCTGCCCGTTAAAGGTGAGAGGGGCTTCATTTTGAGGCTCATGTGCTGCCCCTGGGGGCGGGTGAGGTGTTGGGTGATGGGTGAGGTGTGGCAGCGACACCTGAACACACGGTCCTGTCCCACGGGGCGGCGGGGGGTCGTCGGCGTGAGTGGGCGATGCCAACGGCTGCTGCGCGACTGAGGGGAGGCGGAGGGGCCGGGGATGGATGGGCGGCGGGGGGGGGGGAGGGGAAGGGGTGGTGGGTCGGTCGGTGGGGAGCGTCACTTGTCTCTCCCAGTGTGGCATCCTCTGCTCGTGCAGGGGATACCTACCTACCTCACGCCACACACCACACACACCTCACACACTTCCATGTGCCACCCTCCCACGCCACTCGGTCCTATGAAATAAGCGTCGCTCGGCCACAGAACACAGAACACAGGGTCTTCCGTCATCACCCACATCAGTCGGTGAACGGCCACCACCACCACCACCATCGCCGCCACCGCCGCTGCCACTCCCCCCGCCCCCTCCTTACCGAGTCACCGCTACTTCGGGCCGCTGCCGCCGCCGCCGCCTCCGCCTCCACCGCCCCCACCACATCACAGAATCCCCCAACACACGGAGCGCCCCCCACGGGAGCAACACGAGTGCCTCCCCGCCGCCAGCCAAGGCACGACGACCTCCTCGGCGTGTTGCTCTCCGCTGAGCACTCTCTGAAGGAAGCCGGTCACCTTTTTGTTAGTTTATCTTTGCTGTTGTTGAGAACCGACCTAGTCGGCCGGGCTGGCCCTGTCTGCCGGCCTCCCTTACGCCGGGCCGTGGAGGAAGGAGCGGGACCGGCGCCTGTTAGGGGACCGGCCGTATCCGCACGTGCCCGGGGAACGCCGAGCCCTAGCCCTGGCCCGAGACTCGTCACGGACGACGTTCCTGCCCGTGGACCGGCACGCGTACAGGTCCAGGACGCGTCCCGTCTCGAGGTGTGCGGTCACGTCACACCTGGTGGCAACTCTAGGTACTAGCCGGTAATTCCTCACAATCGCCTTGAGGGTGCAAGCAATTGGTTAGGGGTTACTATCATACGGACGGTAACCACTAGAAAACGTCTCTCCATATCCAACACCCAACCGCCGGTCTCAATTCATTCTCCTACTGCACCTCACTGGAGGAAACTTCTGAAAGAGGCCCCCCCCCCCCTCCACACACACACACGAGCCCACCAACAGGAAGAAACAGGGCACTTCCGGGAGGAGATAACATCCACGCCGTATAGATTGCAGACACAGTGGGGGCATGGACCATGGATACAGTGTGTGACAGGTGGAGTACAGGAGGAGGAGATACGGCTTGCTAGTATATCTCGCTAAATTACTTATCCCAAGTCGCCCCTGCTCCTCGAGCACATTGCCATTCGGGGTGGCTGGCGGTGAGAGTGTAGACGGACAGAGGAGGTAGACTAGAGAGACAGGTAGAGCGGAAGAGAGACAGAGATAGAGAGAGAGGGGAACGGAGAGGCGAAGGGAGAGAGAGGAAGGAAGGGAGAGAGATCTGTGAGAAGTTCCAAAGGGGTACCAGTGCCAGACATAGAGAGAAAGCCCCGTACATGTGATCACATCCTGTTTAGTTTCTCCCGGTCAGAATTTGTGTTGCCTTCCTACAAGCTACTCTACACCTGACTTACAAGCTACATACACATATATGCATACACGCCTAAAACTTATAAGAGGTGTCTGCCCGTACGACTAACCATACCACAACATCCCGGAGACTACGCGGATCCACCTCACCTCACCCTTCCTCTCCCGGCGGACCATGGAGCCTTGTCCCCTGCACCCCGGCATCCTCCTGCCGCTCACCCTTGTTCTCCTGTGGACCGCCTCCGCCGCCCGATCCCGGCCCGATCTCCTGCAGGTACGTACACTAAGCTAAGCACTATCTGTCAATATCTCTTGGGACCAGACGCGATGGCCGAATGAGTTAGAGCGTCCGTCTCCCGTGTTGGTAGATCGTGGGTTCGAACCTTGGTCGAGTCAAACCAATGACTTAACAATTGATACTTGTTGCTTCCTAGCCTGGCGCTCGGCATTATTAGGATAGGGCAAGGACTGGTTGGCTCAGGATAATGTGACTGAGTGGGATATCAGGTCATGGTGCTGGCAGTCTGATCTTCCAGTGGGGCAGCACTATAAAGTCGCCATGAGTGCGCAATGTCACAAGTCGGTACCCGTCCTTAGTTTAGATGTTGCTAGGACAACAACAAACAAACAATCTCTTGGGGGCGCATGCCTGACAACATCCACGTAGACTGCTGGACGCAGCAGATAAGGCATTATAATATATATTGTAGGGCATTTGCAATACTGTTAACGTGATGGCGGAAAGAGCTCTCAATGTGATGTGAGGGTAGAAAAATATCAAAGCGCTCATATATAAACACAACTGCAATAACACACCCACTGCTGCCTGTGCCCGGGGTGTGCAGTGAGTGCCAGGGCGCCCCCTAGTGGGCGGTGGTGGTTTCTTTTCTAATTCATTGCTTCCATATTACACTCCGCGTCCGCCACCAGGCACTACTACCACTATTACTTGGGACCACCTTTAACCAAAATAACGATGTTGTGTGTGCGCGCGTGTGTCTTTGCCCGCCGTCTCGCCGGCTCTTTTACAGAACGGTCGGTAGTTAATGATTCTGGCCGGGAGTTGCCTAGGTGTAACCAAGACACGAGACCCCCCTCGGGGGTTTGCCCGATCTCCCAGCGCGCTCTGAAGGCAGTGGAGGCCCGCCACTCTCCAGTATCCCACCGCGGTCGGGACTGGCGGTGTGTGTGTGTGTGTGTGAATGTGTGTGCCAGTGTTTGGATACAAAATAGGCGTGTGTGAATGAGGCCTGGCAATATATGCATAGTCATGATAGTGTGGGTCTGGTGCTGCGTAATAAATCTAAATTTGATAAGTCAGACGTGTGAATATAATATCTATCCTGTTTACGGATATGTCCTACATAACTGGGGGTATGCTTAGAGCGTGACTTTAGAATGCAAGAAAATATATTGACGAGATCGATATATTGCTATATATATATATGTGTGTGTATATGTACATATATTTTTATATGCATTTATATAGTCTTATATACATTTATTTGCATCTATATACATGTGTGTATACATATATATATATGTACATATATTTGTATATGCATTTATATAGTCTTATATACATTTATGTTATGTGTATATGTAATTATACATGTATATATGTAATTATACATGTATATATGTAATTATACATGTATATGTGTAATTATACATGTATATGTGTAATTATACATGTATATGTGTAATTATACATGTATATGTGTAATTATACATGTATATGTGTAATTATACATGTATATGTGTAATTATACATGTATATGTGTAATTATACATGCATATGTGTAATTATACATGTATATGTGTATTTATATATGCATATGTGTATTTATATATGTATATGTGTATTTATATATGTGTATTTATATCTATATCTATGGTATATCATACTTAGGTTGTATTGTACATTCTAACCCCACATCTGAAGACCTAATTGTGGAGTCCCAAGCAAACAAATTTCATATCAATCGGGATGAGCCGAGGTGTCATAATTGTCATGTAGTGTAAATAGTTGCCGTGAATAAAAAGCATAATGCACCACCACTGTAATGAGCAGTAATGGGTGGGGGAGGGAGGTGTAGTTGGGATGTGACCAGTGTGTGGGGTTAGGCGGGGAGGGGAGAGGAGGGCTGGAATTGCTGGCTTGTCTGGGATGGCGGTGGCAGACATTGGATGAGGCACATGCCACAAGGCATTAGCGGCGCCGAGCCCGGAGCGGCACCAGCACCGCCCGGATCCCACCCGGGCAGCCGGCGTCACACGCCCGGCAGACACCCGCACCGCACACCCACAGGACTTACACACGCCCGGCAGACACCCACACCGCACACCCACAGGACTTACACACGCCCGGCAGACACCCGCACCGCACACCCACATGACTTACACACACTACACACGCCCGGCACACACCCACACCACACGCACACACACAGGACACACACCCACACCACACATGCCCGGCAGACACCCACACCAACGCGCGGCAGACACCCACACGCACATGACATACACACACCACACACGCCCGGCACACACCCACACCACACGCACACACAGGACATACACACACCACACACGTCCGGGACACGCCCACACCCACACCGCACACACACAGGACTTACACACGCCACACACCACACACACCACACACGCCTGGCACACACCCACACCACACGCACAGGACATACATACACCCACACCACACACGCCCGGCAGACACCCACACCACACACACACTCATACCTCACACACCGCACAAGCACACACATGACATACACACTCATACCTCACACACTCACCCACCCACACACACACATGGCATACACACACCACACACACGCACAGGGCATACACACACCCACACCACACACACGCACAGGACTTCAATCTTCATGGTGTGTGACCAGTACTGCACAGCGGGGAAAGCAAATGCATGCGCTTAACCGTTCAGAGCAGAATAAACAAATCACACACACAAAATTAATATTATATCAATATATAAGTCAATATATTTATCTTGCTTATATATTTACAAATGTAATAAATATTAGGTGTATATATAAATTCAACAAACGTGTCGGATTAGTTATATCTAAAGCTAATGTACTTATACACATTAAAATATGCATTACTATCAGCTAGAATAGTGCATGCAGAGTATTAACTTTATATGTGTATACATAATAAGTAGTAAACATAAAAAGAGCCTATCACAGGGAGGTTCTTGGTTTAGGGAGTTAGAATATGGTTACAATGGTATTGTTGGGACACAAGTAAAGCGATCGATATAGGGGAGTGATCGATCTGTGCAGGTGGTCGGCTAGAGAGGTTTTACTGTATATGGCTCTATGTAACAGTGTATATGTCTCAAAAGGCTTTTTTGTCCATTGTAACGATTGACACAAAACACCACAACTGAAAACACAAGGACATTTGCTTCAAATCAATATGTATTCTATTGGGATTATGAAAGACCATGTTAAAAAAACCAGTTTATCCTGAGCAAATGCATAAGCAGATAGTATGTTGATCGTTATAATGGACAACGTTTTGTCCCATATTGCTTAGCACCTTTTGAGACATATATATATATTATATATATATAATATATATATAGTTTATATATATATATTATATATAGAGGGTATTCCCGTGACGTCATCAACCGGATGCCTGGCCATTGTGGCGATATCAACCAGTAAACAACCTGCCGGTTGCAGTAACATAGCAGATCATTCTTTCAGTTTTATTCCAAAATAATAGAAATATAGAATCCTAACCTTATAAATTTAATATAATCTTTTCGGTGACTTTGGTTTCTATATGTGTGCCAAGTGGTTTGTTTCTATGTGGTGTAGTTTTAGAGATGTTTCACTTAATATAATCTGTTCGTTGAATATGTTTTTAATATGTGATTCAATCGGTTTGCTTCTAGGTGATGTGGTTTTAGAGATGTTTCACTTTTTCTGTATGAAGATTGCTCACGGCCATTGACAATGCATTGAGTTGGCCGGTACGTGCAGTGCAAAACGTCTATTTTATTCAAAATTAATAGAAATACAGAACCCAAACCTTATAAATTTAATATAATCTGTTCGTTGAATATGTTTTCTATGTGTTCCAATCAGATGGCCGCCAGGTGGTGTAATTTTAGAAATTTTACTTTTTCTGTATGAACATTGCTCACTGCCATTGCATTGAGTTTGTTGGGTTTGTTATTGTGGTTGTATCGCCACAATGGCTGCACTTCCGTTTAGCGTGACGTCAATGCATACCCTCTCTCTCTCTCTCTCTCTCTCTATATATATATATATATATATATATATATATATATATATATATATTATTATATATATATTTTTTTATATAGCGTTTACATCGGAGCCTGTCGACATCTGTGACGATGGTGTAAAATTAATAGCGCGGCGCTCCTTCCGTGAGTTAACATTACTGCTGGTGCACTGAGGACAGACAGCGTGTGTGGCCGGCACGGCGCGCCGGACGTTGGGGGACGGTGCGTGTTGCTAAAGGTGACGGGGCCCGGTGTTTAGCCTGCACGCACCGTGCGGGCACTAATGCCGCTCGTCCCATCAACACTGGCCTTTTGATGTGGTGACACGCCGTCCGTCACCCGCCACACCGAGCGTGCGCAGTGCTGCCGTCTTGGCACCCAGTCAGGCCCGCTTCACACCTCCACTTCACACCTACACGGCGTGTGTGTGTGTGTGTGTGTGTGCGTGTGTGCGTGCGTGGTAACGGCGCCGACCACCGGCCGGCCGCCAGCTTTGGCACTGCTCCCCGTAATCATCGTCTGCCCCCCCCCCTCCCCGCCCCACGCCCTGCCCCGCCCCTACCAGACATTCCCCCGACAGCACAATACTGATGTAGGGCACGGGCAATGTGGTGGTGGTGGTGGTGGTGGTCACCTTGTCTCAACATTAGTTTTTCTTTGGCTTAAAGTTTTAAAGTTGCATAGTTTGTTTTTAATTCCAGTCATTAAAACAAAAATAGATAAATATATTGGATAGGTAATTGTAATAATATCCCTTACTTGTATCTACTTTGGGAGTACCCAGACGGGATGGCCGAATGAGTTAGAGCGTCCGTCTCCCGTGCTGGTAGATCGTGGGGTCGTGGGTTCGAGTCCCGGTCGAGTCAAACCAATGACTTTAAAATTGATACTTGTCGCTTCCTAGCCAGGCGCTCGGCATTATTAGGATAGGGCAAGGACTGGTGTGCTCAGTGTCAGGATAATGTGACTGAGTGGGATACCAGGTCATGGTGCCGGCGGCCTGGTTTCCCAGTGGGACAGCACTATAAAAGTCACCATGAGTGCGCACTGTCACAAGTCGGTACTCGTCCTGATATGACCTTAGATGTTGCTAGGACGTAAAGCAACAACAAACAAACAACAACAACAAACAACTTTGGGAGTATTTGAAGTACTAACTTAATTTTGGAACGCACACCATAGGTTTCAGCAATAACATGTTCTATTAAAACTTTAAAGCAACAAATGCTTACTAAATGCACCAGTATCTTAAAGCTGCATAGTCCGATGAAGCATCAAATTTTCAAAACTAAAACAAGTATCTCAATTTGATTCTACATATCTAACTTAAATACTGGTGCACTTGTTAATCATTTGTCACCACCACACAGAGAAGGGAATACTGAGGCAATTTAATAGAACCTATTACTGCAGAAAGCTATGGTGTCAGAGTTTTGGCAAGCTTGCGAAAATTAATTTTGCTTGTTTGCACTTCAAATATCTCAAAAGTTAGCTATTTAAAATAAAAGTTACTTCAAGTGAAAGTAGGGTAGACTATAATGATCACTCTAATATGTTTATCTCAGAAAACTCAAAACCCATCGGACTATGCAACTTTAAGTTAGAGTGTGTAGGATTAAATCTAGGTCAGTGTTTTGGCAGACTATGGCGCGAGGTTCAATGACAAGTTTATTTGAGATGGGTTATCAGCAAAAGTGAAAAAAAGAATGCATTTATGAGATTGAGTATTTGCCAGAGTGTTTGGACGATGATGTAACAATGTATTCCACTCCATTATTTAATTATATACCAGGAATATATTACAATATCAGCCCATCATGCAAAGTCACTGCACACCCAGGGAGTAACGGGAACTTAATACCCCTGTCACACTACGACGTAACGAGCCAACGTGAGCCTAACGTGATGATTTTTCGTCATTACGTTGCCGTACGTTGGGTTACGTTATGATGACGTCATAATGACGTTAGAGTGACGTCGAGCTACGTCGTGTTACGTCGGCGCGCGTCGAGGTTTTGAATGCATTTATGAGATTGAGTATTTGCCAGAGTGTTTGGACGATGATGTAACAATGTATTCCACTCCACAATGTATTCCACTCCAAAACTTTCGACGTATCTCGACGTGAAGCCGTTATGTCGGGATGACGTGACAATGACGTTAGGTAGACGTTCCGCGATCGTTATAGCAGCGTAAATGACGTTAGAGTCACGTTATGTCACGTCAGACCGACGGCCCGGGTGGGAGCAACGTGTGGGCAGCGTTTTGCACGTTACGGTCACGTTACGGTCACATTACGGTCACGTTATGGTCACATCACGGTCACGTTATGGTCACATTATGGTCACGTTACGGTCACGTTACGGTCACGTTACGGTCACGTTACGGTCATGTTACGTTCACGTCACACCCGTTACGGCGATGTTACGCTCACGTTACACTAACGCCCGGTCACGTCGCCAATTACCCCTCCCCTCTAACGTTGTCACGTTACAGCTAACGTCACGACGTACACCGACATTACTTTCACGTTACGCTCACGTCAACTACGCGGCATTCACGTCCACAATTTGCATATTACGCCGATAACTTCGACGTGATATCATTATTTTCACGTTGTGGTTACGCTGACGTAGTCACGTCGTAGTGTGACAGGGCCTTAACGGAAGTCAGGTTTTGTAAACTACTCTCATGGCACAGTCTCAACGTTAAATAATGTTGATACAATATATATTTATATGACTCGACTAACCGGCTAATCACCTAAAACGGAACCATTTCCCCATATCAGTACGTTTTAACGAAGGTACACTGTGCATCAGTATTACATTGCTTGGGGTCTAACTTTTAATCCTCATCAGCTTCATGGTTTGTTATGGGTAAAACATGGGTAAATATTATTGTCTTCCTAGAGTAGTAGTTTCCAATGTATATAATTAACTAGAAGGGCTGGTGGGTGGGGAAATAACGACGATGGGGTGCTCCTGTGAAGTGTAGGCGGGCTGGCTGTGAGTGACGTCGGCAGGACGACGGGGAGGTGGTGGGAAGGAGCATTGTCTCACAATCGGCGTGACTTCGAATTTGCCCAACACACACCACCGTCATAGTTTAGTTTGCTTCGCGTATTCTATTTTTCTGTGAGTGTATGCTTCTTTCCATTTTTATTAGCGTGCGTCTGACAATGGATTCTGGCTATCCGGTAATGTCTGGTATCGGCACAGATACATGGTGACGGAGTGTGTTCTATCTGACAGTAGTGCACGCTTACAGATGGCATGTGGTGATGGCTACACGTTTTTTGGGGTGTTTTTTTGTTTGCTATAGTACCTTGGTTAGAGCGATAATAATAGGTAGACTGGATGTTTATTTTTACTCTATTCCAATGTGGGAATATTTGACAGTTCGGTGCCACAACGGATCCATCCATCTGTGCTCATGTAATATTCAAATTTGCATAATTACATTTTCTTATTGAGTTTCTCCTATAGCACCCATGTTCGCCTTACAATTACAATAATGTAATAATAATATTGATCACGTGTTAGGTTAGTAAAGTGGGCGGATAATATATTATGTATTTATTATATTTATATATAGTATATGTATGAATAATATATATGATATAATATGTATGTATATGTATATGCATTGTGCATGTGCGTGAGAGTGAGAGAATGAGAGAGAGTTGAATTGAATTGAATTGAAAAAAAAAGAGTGAGAGAGAGTATACCATCTGCAAGAGTGCAAATGAATGTGAGAGAGTGCAAGAGAATGTGAGAGAGTGTGACAGAGAGAAAGAGAATGTGAGAGAGTGCGATAGTGGGTGAGAGTGTGCAAGAGAATGTGAGAGAGTCAGAGGCCTTGGTTACTACTGTCAATGGAACAACTTCTTGCTATGTCACGTGACGAATGTTTCCAAAGCATTAGGACTGGGTGGGTAAGAGCGCTGGCCGGATTCCTGTGCTGGCGGTTATGGGTTTGAAACCCGACCGAGTAAAACCGAAAATGACTTGTTACTACCTAGCATGGGGCCCAGCATTAATAGGATAGTGCAAGGGGTGGTTAGATCAGTATCGGTATAATGGTTAGCTCAGTGTCTGTATAATGGTTAGCTCAGTGTCAGTATAATGGTTAGCTCAGTGTTGGTAAAATGGTTAGCTCAGTGTCGGTATAATGGTTAGCTCAGTGTCAGTATAATGGTTAGCTCAGTGTCGGTATAATGGTTAGCTCAATGTCGGTATAATGGTTAGCTCAGTGTCGGTATAATTGTTAGCTCGGTGTCAGTATAATGGTTAGCTCAGTGTTGGTATAATGGTTAGCTCAGTGTCAGTATAATGGTTAGCTCAGTGTTGGCATAATGGTTAGCTCAGTATCGGTATAATGGTTAGCTCAGTATCAGTATAATGGTTAGCTCACTGCCCGTATAATGGTTAGCTCAGTCTCGGTATAATTGTTAGCTCAGTGTCGGTATAATGGTTAGCTCAGTGTTGGTATAATGGTTAGCTCGGTATCGGTATAATGGTTAGCTCAGTGTGCGTATAATGGTTAGCTCAGTGTCCGTATAATGATTAGTTCACTGTCAGTATAATGGTTACCTCAGTATCGGTATAATGGTTAGCTCAGTATCGGTATAATGGTTAGCTCAGTGTCCGTGTAATGGTTAGCTCAGTGTCTGTATAATGGTTAGCTCAGTGTCCGTATAATGGTTAGCTCAGTGTCCGTGTAATGGTTAGCTCAGTGTCTGTATAATGGTTAGCTCAGTGTCCGTATAATGGTTAGCTCAGTATCGGTATAATGGTTAGCTCAGTGTCTGTATAATGGTTAGCTCAGTGTCCGTATAATGGTTAGCTCAGTGTCCGTATAATGGTTACCTCAGTATCGGTATAATGGTTAGCTCAGGGTCGGTATAATGGTTAGCTCGGTATCGGTATAATGGTTAGCTCAGTGTGCGTATAATGGTTAGCTCAGTGTCGGTATAATGATTAGTTCAGTGTCGGTATAATGGTTACCTCAGTATCGGTATAATGGTTAGCTCAGTATCGGTATAATGGTTAGCTCAGTATCGGTATAATGGTTAGCTCAGTATCGGTATAATGGTTAGCTCAGTGTCCGTATAATGGTTAGCTCAGTGTCTGTGTAATGGTTAGCTCAGTGTCTGTATAATGATTAGCTCAGTGTCCATATAATGGCTAGCTCAGTATCGGTATAATGGTTAGCTCAGTGCCCATATAATGGTTAGCTCAGTGCCCGTATAATGGTTAGCTCAGTATCAGTATAATGGTTAGCTCAGTGCCCGTATAATGGTTAGCTCAGTATCAGTATAATGGTTAGCTCAGTGTCCGTGTAATGGTTAGCTCAGTGTCTGTATAATGGTTAGCTCAGTGCCCATATAATGGTTAGCTCAGTATCAGTATAATGGTTAGCTCAGTGTCTGTATAATGGTTAGCTCAGTGTCTGTATAATGGTTAGCTCAGTGCCCGTATAATGGTTAGCTCAGTGTCTGTATAATGGTTAGCTCAGTGTCTGTATAATGGTTAGCTCAGTGCCCGTATAATGGTTAGCTCAGTATCGGTATAATGGTTAGCTCAGTGCCCGTGTAATGATTAGCTCAGTATCGGTATAATGGTTAGCTCAGTGTCTGTATAATGGTTAGGTCAGTGTGCGTATAATGGTTAGCTCAGTATCGGTGTAGTGGGATATCGGGTCATGGTGAAAGCAACCCTTGTCTCATTGGGACACCACGAGTGTAACTGGTTCTGTCGATCCGGTCCGTACCGGTCTTGATATTACTGGGAGTAAAACGTCAATAAACAAGTCCAAGACATTGGACTTGGAAGGCCTATGCTATTGTACACGAACTACTGCCATGTTTACGCACATAGTTCGACACTGACAAACGCTTCTCAGTTACTGTGAGCTTGTAATTGTCAACCAGGGGTGGGGTGGTGACACCCGTGGGTTCGAGTCCCACGATCTACCAAAATGGGAGACGGACGCTCAACTCATTTGGCCAGCCCGTTTGGTCAACTGTCTACCATGTTTTATGACATGGACTTCCAGGGCATTCAGATAAAGGTAATTTGGATAATTAAATTATACCACATTATCATCAAGGGTGTGTGTCTCATATGACACAAAGCCTGTTGAGGTTTTCAATATTCTTTTGGTACTAGGTGGTGGTGAGTAACCAAGGTCCGCTCACATACACACTTAGTACTCTCACTGCACACTGTGTGTATCATGTCTTATATATTACATAGAGGTTGTTGAGGTTTGCGACACTCTATTGGCACAATTCTATGTCTCAGTACTCTCACTGCACACTGTGTGTATCATGTCTTATATAATACATAGATGCTGTTGATGTTTGTGACACTCTATTGGCACAATTCTATGTCTCAGTACTCTCACTGCACACTGGGTGTATCATGTCTTCTATATTACATAGATGTTGTTGAGGTTTGCGACACTCTATTGGCACAATTCTATACTCTCAGTACTCTCACTGCAGACTGTGTGTATCATGTCTTATATATTAAATAGAGGCTGTTGAGGTTTGCAATGCTCTATTGGCACAATTCTATGTCTCAGTACTCTCACTACACACTGTGTGTATCATGTCTTATATATTACATAGGGCCTGTTGAGGTTTGTGACACTCTATTGGCACAATTTTATGTCTCAGTACTATCACTGCACACTGTGTGCATCATGTCTTATATATTACATAGATGCTGTTGGGGTTTGCGACACTTCATTGGCACAACGTCTGTGTCTCACTACTCTCACTGCACACTATGTGTATCATGTCTTATATAATACATAGAGGCTATTGGCACAATTCTATATCTCAGTACTCTCACTACACACTGTGTGTATCATGTCTTATATATTACATAGGGCCTGTTGAGGTTTGTGACACTCTATTGGCACAATTCTATGTCTCACTGTGTATATCATGTCTTATATATTACATAGAGGCTGTTGAGGTTTGCGACACTCTATTGGCACAATTCTATACTCTCAGTACTCTCACTGCACACTGTGTGTATCATGTCTTATATATTACATAGAGGCTGTTAACGTTTGCGACACTCTATTACCACAATTCTATACTCTTAGTACTCTCACTGCACACTGTGCAGTCGTGTGTATCGCATCACCCGAAGCAGTCCGCCAAATCGTGAAACCCCTACCATACGCCCGGATTGAAGGAACATGCCCCATTATCTAAACACACCCCAGAAGGGGAGCAATAGGGAGTGGGTCTGTTCTGAGATAGATCCCGCCATGGGCTGTGCGTGGTCGTCACATCCAGCCCTCCGCCCCGCGATTCCACTATTGTTCTTGAGCCTGCATGCAGGACGACCAAAACATCACTCAGTCCTGTTGTCGTCCTGCAGACTCTCATTATTATTATGACGCCGCTATAGATCACGCCTTGCGTGATTACGGCCATTACGAGGTCACGTGAGCCGGAGACGCGTCACGTGGGTCGGAGACGCATACCACTCTAGTGTAATCAATGTTACTGCTAACTCCATTAAGAAGAGACTCACCTCCCATTTCGGAAAAGCTTCTTCCGTTGCATAATCCGTTAGTTTACACAAAAAAATTGATTCATTTTTGTGGAGTAACAAACACGTGAAAGTAACTTTGAGCATGCGTGCCCAATGCAATACACCATCGCTATATTAAACTTGCATATTCTCTAGATTCTCTAGACTTTCTAGATTCTCTAGTTTCTCTAGACTCTCAACAGCATCTATAGACTCTCCATAGCATCTATAGACTCTCGACATTCTCGACATTCTTTTCAAATATGAGAATGAATGATACTTAAAAAACAGAAGTAGATGTTGGCAATGAAAGAATGTGGGGTTATATAACTTATAATTTTATATACATTTTTGTACATCCTCCATTACCTGCTTGGTGTATTTGCGTATGTGCATCTCACATAGTCTGTCATCACATAAATTTCAATCCCAGTCTCTCAGTGACACCCTGTGTTGGGTCAGCTGAGGGCCAGTATTGGGTGACGGTTGGCGTTGGGTCAGTCGGCATTGCTCCTTCTTTGTACCACATGGACGGTGAAATACTATGAAAACATGGCAAGTCTGTGACAGGCTTTGTATTGTCATGGAATCTATGGACAAAATCGCGGAAGTCAGGTATCATCCAGTCTGTGACAGGCTTTGCATTGTCTGGGAATCGATGGAAAAAATAGCGGAAGTCAGGTATCATCCAGTCTGTGACAAGCTTTACATTGTACGGGAATCGATGGAAAAAATAGCGGAGGTCAGGTATCATCCAATCTGTGAAAGGCTTTGCATTGTCCGGGAATCGATGGAAAAAATAGCGGAAGTCAGGTATCATCCAGTCTGTGACAAGTTTTACATTGTACAGGAATCGATGGAAAAAATAGCGGAAGTCAGGTATCATCCAGTCTGTGGCAGGCTTTGCATTGTCACGGAATCTATGGGAAAATTAGCGGAAGTCAGGTATCATCCAGTCCGTGACAGGCTTTGCATTGTCCGGAAATCGATGGAAAAAATACCGGAAGTCAGGTATCATCCAATACTCTCCAATCATAGACTTTGCACAATGTCTATAACCAACCATTGGCCTGAGAGGGTTCTGCTGTTATTATTGTAACCTTATTATCGCCCATCTCACCATCGATTTCAACTTCTCTTTCTTCCCTGCTTTCATCCGTGATTTATGATTGACGGGTTCCTATCTCACTGAGCTGTTCACACATTTCGGTGCATATCTCAGTACATCGTTGACCTGTCGCCGTGAGTATTATCACAACTACAAATCGAAAGATAAGCTAAGCTGACAGGACTTGGTACTCATATCAACCCAATGGTCATCTTATGCCACCAGGCCCTGTCACTTCTGCAATTGATTCATTCACAGATAAGGAACATTTATTAGCAATGATCTCGATAGCGCCCTGTCGGATTTAGCAATGCGAATGACTGAGAAAGATTTAAATTAGGATATAATATATTATTGCTTAGCTTTTTAATTATTTATAGGCCATGAAGTTTTGAGATTATAATTTGTGTATATATATTACTATAAAACCAAAAACCAGTTGAGCTTCCGCCTCCCGATTTGGTAGGTCGTGTGATTCGAACACCCAAACTAATGTGTAATCTTTGTTAATCGGCCATGAGGAGCTTTAAATCCCCCCATACGTATACAATATAATATATATCCAGTACAGAGATTATTACACGCGATAACATTATCCATATATATATATATTTATATATATATGTGTGTGTGTGTAGGTGTAGGTGTATATATATATGTATATATATGTATATATATGTATATATATGTATATATATGTATATATATGTATATATATGTATATATATGTATATATATGTATATATATGTATATATATGTATATATATATATTCACATAATACGCTGCAGGAAACCCTTCAAACTCTACCTATTTAGAAACACTACAGCACTCTCAAGAGATGGGTACTTGGGTACAGAGCTCCGCCATCAAGTGTTAATACACGTATAAACGTGAGCAAATATTGACGGTAAAGAGGAGAGGGGCCGCCGCGCACTGTGCCGGGGCCAGCCTTTAACTGGGCAGTAAAGCCATGTTATGTGTGGTCTACTCTAATGTATGGGGCAGAGACATGGACAATCTCTAAGAAAATGTACAAACGTTTAGCAGCATTTGAGATGTGGACTTATCGAAGGATGATGAAAACCACTTCAAGCTCTTGCGCTAGGACTGTTGGCAGTCACTCTCCAACACTAGGACTGTTGGCAATCACCCTCCAACATTAGGACTGTTGGAAATCACCCTCCAACACTAGGACTGTTGGCAATCACCCTCCAACACTAGGACTGTTGGCAATCACCCTCCAACACTAGGACTGTTGGCAATCACCCTCCAACACTAGGACTGTTGGCAATCACCCTCCAACACTAGGACTGTTGGAAATCACCCTCCAACACTAGGACTGTTGGCAATCACCCTCCAACACTAGGACTGTTGGAAATCACCCTCCAACACTAGGACTGTTGGCAATCACCCTCCAACACTAGGACTGTTGGCAGTCACTCTCCTATATTAGGACTATTGGCAGTCACTCTCATAAACTAGGAATGTTGGCAGTCACTCTCCTACATTAGGACTATTGGCAGTCACTCTCCTAAATTAGCAACCAGACGGGATGGCCGAATGAGTTAGAGCGTCCGTCTCCCATGCTGGTAGATTGTGGGGTTGTGGGGTCCCTGGTCGAGTCAAACCAATGACTTAAAAAATTATACTTGTCGCTTCCTAGCCAGGCGTTCGGCATTATTAGGACAGGGCAAAGACTGGTGTGCTCAGTGTCAGGATAATGTGACTGAGTGGGATACCAGGTCATGATGCCGGCGGCCTGGTTTCCCAGTGGGACAGCACTATAAAGTCACCATGAGTGCGCACTGTCACAAGTCGGTACCTGTCCTGATATGACCTTAGATGTTGCTAGGATGTAAAACAACAACAAACAAACTCCTAAATTAGGACTACTGGCAGTCACTCTCCTACATTAGGACTGTTGGCTAGGTAGTTGGGAAATCAGGCCTGCAGCACCATATACCCGATATCCCGCACTGAGCTAACCAGCCTTTTCCCCATCCTATTAATGCCAATTGCCAAGCTTGGAAGCGACAAGAATCAATTTTCTAAGTACTTTTAGTATTACTGTTGGCAGTCACTCACAAACAATGGGATTGTTAACAGTCACTCTCCGTGTTCTTACGTTGATAGTAACTCTCCACCACTACGACTGTCAACAGTCACTGTGTGGCACTAGGGTTGGATAGCAGCTACTCTACCAGTAGGTGTGTTAAAGCTGCATAGTCCGATGAAGCATCAAATTTCCAAAACAAAAACATGTACCTAGATTTTATTCTACATATCTAACTTAGATATTGGTGCACTTATTAAACATTTGTTGCCACATAGAAGGGCATACTGAGTCAATTTAACAGAACCTGTTACTGCACAAGCCTATGGGGAGAGTTTTGGCAAGCTTGCCAAAATCAATTTAGGATATTTGCACTCAAAAGAGAGAGATCTCAAAAGTTAGCCATTCAAAATGAAAGTTACTTCAAACTAAAGTAAAGTAGGTTATAACAACCAATTAAATATATTTATCTCAGAAAAATGGCAGAAATTCAAAACCATCGGACTATGCAACTTTAACCCACTCCCACCCCACCACCACCCCACACCACCCCACCCTCCATCCCTCTCTAATATGACAGTCACACCAAACTACACACACTGTCCCGCTACAAACTTGGCCTCAGGCACTTACCCCAAGACGGTTCCTGACAATCCTCGTGCTGACAGTGTGTGTGTGGGGTGTGTGGGGTGTGTGTGTGGGGGGGGGGGTGAGACGTGTTACAGGGCGGTGCTATCAGCAGACCCCCAGCACCTGGAGGCCTCCTTCCGTCACCTCCAGGTACTCGGCGACCAGATATATCATGATTAGAGATGTGTACCGATAGTGCAGGTACTAGGACTACTGAACTGTCTCATACAAACCATCGCTCACCTGGTACCACTGCCAGACTCCCCGCAGGTCACATGCAGGTCACAAGCAGTTCACAGGTAAGATGTATGTCAGATGTATGTCAGATGTATGTCAGATGTATGTCAGATGTATGTCAGATGTATGTCACATGTATGTCACATGTATGTCACATGTAAGTCACGTGCAAGGCACATGCAGGGCACATGCACTAGCTAGCAGGTCACATGCAGGTCACATGCAGGTCACATGCAGGTCACATGCAGGTCATATGCAGGTCACATGCACTAGCTAGCAGGTCACAGATTGCACAGAATCGTGTACTTCCCGTTATACCGGACGCCGTGGCCGAATCGGTAACACTAACAGTAACACTAGTAACAGCGCAGGCTTCCCGTGCGGAAGGTCCGGAGTTTGAATCCAACCAATGACTTACAAAATTGATATTTGTCGCTACATAGTCTGGCGTTCGGTATTACTGGGGCAAGGACTGGTCAGGTCACTATCGGGGTAATGTTAGCGGGATTATATGAGTGGTAAATCGGGTCATGGCACCGGCGGCTTCGTCTCTCAATGGGGCAGCATGTAAAGTCGTCATCACTGCGCACTCCCATAAGTCGGTTCCCATCCTAATGTGACCTTAGATGTTGCCAGGATGTAAAATCCCAAACTGTACTCCGTTCTAATTGTATGGTGCACCATGGTGGTTATCATTTATTAAATTGATAAGTTACTATATATTACTTATATTATATATTGCATTTTATACATTGTATTTGATATATTTCATATGGTATATGTGATTGATTTATGTGATTGAGTGTTTTTACGCCGTGTCGGGAGCAAGAGGAAATGTAATATATTATATATACTATGTATATGTGGATATATATATAATATGTATATATGCATATATATACTATGTATATATGGATATATATATATACTATGTATATATGCATATATATACTATGTATATATGGATATATATACTATGTATATGGATATATATACTATGTATATATGCATATAGATACTATGTGTATATGCATTTATATACTATGTATATATGCATTTATATACTATGTATATATGCATATATATACTATGTATATATGCATATATATACTATGTATATATGTATATATATATACTATGTATATAGCAATATATACCATTATATGAATATATATACTATGTATATACACATACTATGTATATATATCATTTAGTTTTTTAATACAGAGACAGGAACGATTTGCAGTTTAGGCCTGTTGTTGTTGCTTTGCATTTCGAGGACCTTTTCGTGTTGTTGTAGTATACTTATAAAACGACACGAAGAGGTCCTTGAAATGCAAAGCAACAACAACACAATCTTCGACAGCGAATATTTAATGCTTAATTCCCAAGAAGACAAACTGACGATCCCATCCCTTTCTGAAGCATACACGCAATATCCAGGCCCGACCAGCTATGAGCTCTTAGCAGCTGCATTTACCGACCGTCGGGCCAGATACGGCGTCGGGTCGGCGCCTTATCTACAACGCGTTACGACGGCGATGTGCAGATCAATCAGCGTATCACATGTTCACAAGCTTCAGATGCAATCCATCTTTCCCGCCCCGCGCAGGTTCTTAAAGTTGCATGGTCCGATGAAATATAATTTTGTCAAAATTAAAACAACTACTTACATTTGATCCTATATATCCAACTTAGGCACTGGTGCATTAGCTAATGATTTGGGACAGTATATACAGAATAGCCAGTGAGTTTATAACCTCACCCCTTTGAACACTCAGTTTGAAACATCCATTATGCAGGAAGGCCATTAACCAATTAGGCCAATCTCGTGACCTCATTACCCTCCCCCCAACCAAGTGGCCTACTGTGCAGGGCCATAGAGGGGAAGGGGATATGAGGTGGATGTGTGTGTATGTGTCTGTGTGTTTCCTGACCTGACTTTACAGAGACACAGAGACAGACATACACACAGACAGACACACACACATACATACACACACAGACATGGGTCACTCTCCTGAAAACTGGCCAGAAGTGTCACATGGAGAGTTAAAATTTAATATTTGAATTTTTTACATTTTTTGGTTGCAAATGAAAGCTGGAAATCTCCCCTTTACATCTATGTAAAATATAAATTGATGAGATAAAAAATAAAGGTGTAGTCCATGAATAAGATATCTCTTATGGCAGTATAACATGTGTGTCACACGTGTAACACATGTTTAGGACACCACACAGTCTGCTTAATAAATATCTAATCAGAATTAAATAATATCATACTTAGAAGCATATTAATCATGGCATAATATACAGAAATATCTAGTGCTTATATTGATAAAAAAAAGTAATTCCCAGCCATGCTTTATTCACTGAATAATTAGTGTACAATATTTGTGTGGCATCCAGACACCACGGTTACACGTGTGACGGAAATTTGTAATGTTATTTCTGAAGACATTAAATTTTTATTTTTTTAAATTTAAGCATGCATACATGTTAATAAATACTTCCTCTTTGATTTGGGAACTGTTTTGTTTGATATATCAATGCAATACAAGATGTTAATAAGGATTCAACCATGTCCCATATGTCATGTTACAAATGGCTGACTGTAAAATGGGGTTTTTTGGTACAAAAACAGTTCATAACTAAAAAGACCAAAGTTGCACAAAGTTTTAATTTTATTTCCCTTATTTCTTTCATCAAATCTGAACATGAATATGAAAAGTATAAGGAAAAAAATAAGTAGGAAGGTACATACATACACACATACACACAGACACCCACATACATACACACATACATACCCACACAGACAGAGAAACACACAGATAGACACACACAGACATACACACACAGATACATACAGATATACATAGACAGACACAAGCAGAAAAGACACACATTATATTTTGTTAAAAACCCTAGTGCCATGGGCCTATGGCACTAATCCATTCCCAGAATGTTCCCAACCCAACCAGGAATATCTACCTACAGTCCTGTAAGGTTCCAGGTCATCTCACATCACGTGGTCACCGCGAGATGACCATCTGGGTCATAGCCACAGGACTTTTGACAAGCTTGTCGAAATTATTTTTGGTTCTTTCAGCTCATATTACTTCAAAACTAATCATCTTTAATCAAAATCACTCTGGACTAGTGATTAGTAGTTTGTAATGATCAATTTGATATATTTATCTAAAAAATAAGACAAAAATTCAAGTGCCATCGGACCATGCAACTTTAACTCGCGGACACATTGTGTGCACCGCACCCCACAATCAAAGCTCAGCCCAGCGCTAGGATAATGTGGGATATCGGGTCATGGTGCTGGTGGCCCGATTTCCCAGTGGGGCAGCACTATAAAGTCACCATGAGTGCGCATTGTCACAAATCGGTACCTATCCTGATATTACCTTAGATGTTGCCAGGACGTGAAGGAACAATAAACAAACAAACCCACTGTCAGACCTCCTCACCCCCCCCCCCCCCCCACAAAGTCAACCTCACGCACACCCCTTACCTCTATACCCCCCATGTCCCACTGCCAGATCCCCACCCCCACCCATACTCCGACCCCACCTCCGCCCACCCAAGTCCAACCCGGGGTCTGTATTACTGAGTGTATCCGGTGTCACATCACGTGACTGTGAAATACAAAGTCCCCCCCCCCACCTCTCCCATATCATCCTTAGCTTAGCACTTCCTACCCCCACCCATCACCACATCACCCCCACACGCCTCCACCCACGTTCCCAAGAACAAAGAATCCCACAAACAAAAAATAATGATACAACAAAAAGAAAAAGAAAGCTATGCAAAAAAAACAACCACCCGTACAGATACGAATTACAAGTGGGTTGAAGTAGATTACAACTTAGAAATTAGAAAGCATAACTAAAACAGGAATATGCAGTCCGAGTGGGCTGAGTGCAGTAGGGTGACTTCAAACAAGGAACAAGGAGCCAAATCTACACGCGAGGAGCAAAATGTGCCTTGGGTCAGCCTACATCTGGCATTAAATTAGAACCGCATCACCATCCAAAGATATGATTTTACATATGTTGTTGTTGAAGATTTATACTGCCTATCATGGATAAGCCTGAATAGGCTTGTTTTCACCATCAGACAGTTTGTCGATAGAAAGCCCAAGCCTACACTTTTACCGACCCAAGGGATTTTTAACCTCCCACACCACATAGACATGCAACTGGCCTTTGATGTCGCTGTAAGTTATACACAGGGGTGGAAATCCAAATTGGCAGAGATGGGGGCATGGGGAATCTAACCACCAACCTTCAGATTAGGAGTCCGACCTAGAAAAAAGTCAGACACTCTAACCACTCCGCCACAGAGAACACCACAATATATGTGTAGGCATATATAATCCAGTGACATCAAATGGGTCTCTGCTGAAGGCTGAGTCCCGTTTGAAATATCTCTCACATAACAGTATTAACACGTGTTGCCTGCAAATATCATCACTTTTTTACCTTTTTTAAATATTGTTTTATAGCGTGTACTGATTTTGCTGTGGAACTGAGATTTGTTTCATGTAAAAACATCTTGTCATGTGTGTTGCAAAAAAAAAGAAGGTGTGTAGGTCGGGGGGGGGGGGCATATATGAAGCCCTTGGTAAATCAGACACCCGATAGGGATGGGGTTGTGTGTGGATGTCTATTGCCGTGATACGGAGGATATTGCTAAGAACTAGACTATATATAGTGTAGTGATCTGCACTGACCTCTCAGGCAAGGAGCCACATAGACAGGAAGGCATGGGTAGTATCGTGATATCCTGGAGCCTAGGTGGTGCAATGGTTAGCACACTGGCCCGGAATGCAACGAGATGTGTGTTTCTAGTCCGCTCTAGGCACAATATTTCCCATTTTCATCACCCCAACAACACTGGTTCCATGTCCATCCTGTACATGCTATGTGCTGTATAGTTGTTGAACCTAACCTGGGTATGTGTGAGTGCACTGCCTGTATGTATGTAATTGTAAGCATTAAAAGACTTACAATTCCAGGGGGACGAGTGTAGAGGAATGCACTGACCTCTCAGGCAAGGAGCCACATAGACAGGAAGGCATGGGTAGTATGGTGATATCCTGGAGCCTAGTTGGTGTAATGGTTAGCACCGGCCCGGAATGCAAAGAGATGTGGGTTCGAGTCCGCTCTAGGCGCAATATTTCCCATTTTGATCACCCCCACGACAATATATATATATATATATATATATATATATAAATCCATGTACATGCAGCACTTCACCTTGTGGCGCTGCTGGGTGGGGGGCCGGGTGCGGACGCCTGGTGGTGGCTAAGTGGAGTTGCTCGTGAGCGGTTCAGGGTGCCACGGGCAGTGCGCTATGTTGTCTACGCAGCACAATGCCCACCTGCAGCACTCCTTATCCCACCCCCATACCCGCGTGGGGTGGCGATCAGATGCCCTCTAGTAGTGGGTGTGGTGGGGCAGCATCCATTTCCACATCGCCTTCAAGCCCGCTGCACACTTGCCGAGTTTTTGTTGTCCTTTCTTTAAATATTTTTTTTTTTCAAGTGTTGCTTTCGTCGTCATAAATGGATTGGAACCTCCTTTTACTGCGGATCCCATCTCCCCCCCCCCCCTCCTCCTCAACCCATTGGCGACTGGACTAGTACAGTGCTAGTATAGTACTGCTACAGCTAAAATCGGACCCGGTGCCGCTCCAACGACCATTCTGTTATAGGATGCCAAGTACTCTGTACTTCTACAACCCCCTCAGAAGTCTACACTTCCACCGGAAACGGACCGATTGATTGGTGCCGTTTCAATGTTGC
This sequence comes from Branchipolynoe longqiensis, assembly GCA_030323885.1. Taxonomy (NCBI): domain Eukaryota; kingdom Metazoa; phylum Annelida; class Polychaeta; order Phyllodocida; family Polynoidae; genus Branchipolynoe; species Branchipolynoe longqiensis. The sequence continues at coordinate 141,240,278 of CM059186.1, forward strand.
AGTTCAGCAGCCTGTAACCGAGAGGCTACGAACACACCGTGACGAACGAACGATTATGGGGTATGTGATGATAGCCAATGTCATATATGAATGGAGCGTAGAAGAATCACAGCGATCAGATGGTCACGCCCAGTACTGGTGGGTATGGTGGGGCAGCATCCATTCCTACATCGCCTTCAAGCCCGCCGCACAAATGCCGAGTTTTTGTTGTTTCTTTTTTTCTCGATTGTTACCTTGGTCCGCCTGGGATATACATACCGATAACGGGACATGCGATGATAGCCAATGGCATATAAACAGATCCCTTTCAAAGTTTATAAACGTTGTGTATGCGCGTGCACCTTGGATGAGAACGATTGCACACTGCCATTGAGTTTGCCGGTACGCGCAGTGCAAAACTTTATTTTATTAAAAATTAATAGAACCCTAACCTTAAAAGAATTTAATATAATGTTTTTTCAAGCGGTTTGTTTCTAGGTGGTGTGGTTTTAGAGATATTTAACCTTTTCTCTATGAAGATTGCCCATAAATCATAGCCATTGAGTTTGCAGTGTGACAGTGTGTCGTCCTGCAGCCAAGCAGCGCGCGCACTGACCTAAATACCTATGCTGACGTCATATGAAATAGGTCTGTATGGATGGAGCTTAGAAAAATGATGTCCGTCGCAACATATACGTATACAATTATATACGTCGCAACATCGGGTAATGTGAGGCAGGCTTTAGACGAGATCTTCACTTTATCGTTCGGGATCTAGTGGACTGTGGAGACATTCCCGGTGCACAACCCTTCTGCTTCTCTAACATCCTGCTCCCAAAATGCACACTTGAGCTTCTCGCCCCCAGCTGCTTGAAGGCTCCTCACCATCTACTCCTTGTCAACCTTCTCTAACCTCATTTCGCCCTCTCAATCATGTTCATCACATCAATTGGCCCTCTATCAGTATCAATCTTTATCATCACCTGCTCGATGAGTTTCGCCCTCTCACCCTCCACCCTCCCACTCCAGCCTAACCCTCCATCTCCACACGCCCCATCCATCTCCACACGCCCCACCCATCTCCACGCCCCCTCCATCTCCACGCCCCCTCCATCTCCACGCCCCCCCCCCCTTCCTCGTCATCCTTCCACCTCCACCATCCTACACCCACCCTTCCATCTTCACCCAACCACCCTCCTACCCTCCCACCTCTATGCTCCCACACCTATCCTCCACACCCACCTCCACCCTTGCAGTTCCGTCCAACCCCCCAACCCCCACACCCGCACTCCATTTCCCCATCCAACCCCATTTCTCAATGCCCTCTCACTACCTCCCCCCCACCCACCCACCCACCACTACCACCACCCACTACCATCCAGCCAGCACCGACTGCCCCTGCGGCACCTAGCGGCGCCTAGGGGGGTTTAACTGGTGGGTATCCTATTTGAAGAGGCGGGACCCCACGAGCAAAAACAACACAACATTTTCGACATCCCCCGGGCGCATGTCATCTTGAATGTACATGTCAAAGAAATGATAACCTCGGCGTGCATCAGCTGAGGCAAGCAAAATGTTTTCGTTCCGGGCGCGGGGAGCGATAAGTACACATTTGTGTATGTGGGGGCGGGGCTCACAACCGCCAGGTGGCGACACACCTGTCATAATACCGGCGCCTTGTGTGTGTGTGCCTCTTCACGCTTCTTCACGTAGGACTCCGACAACAAGGACGCAGCACGAAGACATTGCATCTCGGGAAGCACAACTGTTTATGTACAGGTATATATAAGTATATAATATATATATAATATATATAATATATATAGTTATATATTATATACATAGGCATACAGATAAACGCAGCTATTATATATCATTATATATAGGTAAATATATCTACGTAATTCTAGGTATTTCATAGATATCTATGTAGATATATCTACGTAGATATATCTATATATATGTAGATATATATATATGCAGATATATATACACACATATACATAATATGTGCAGATATATATATAATATGTGCAGCTATATATATGTATACACACACTCATTATTACAATCATTGCACTGGTCAAGAGCGCTACAGGAGGTGGTGGGCTGGACGCTCCCTATCCTGACGCCCAGCGTTACTAGGATCGGACAAGGGCTGATTTACTCAGAATCAGGATAGCTTGACTGAGTGGGATATTGGGTCATGGTCATGGTGCTCGCGACCGAGTATAAATTCACTATGATTGTATGAATGCGATCTCGATGCCCATAGCGATAGTGTGGGTGTGACTATTGGAATTTAATTAGACTAATGGACGCACCGTCATATCCAGGAATGACATGTTCCTCGGACGCTCTCTCCCCATAGCGCCCTCTCTCCTACTGGCGCCCTCTCCCATTGGCACTCTATCCCCCTGCCGCTCTCCCCCTAGCGGTATCCCGGAACACTACTCGTCGCGTGGAGAGAGCAGATGTTGATCCAGAGTAACGCCCCCACCACATCCTCCCCGCCCCCCCCCCCTCACCAGTCCCGCCGCTGCTGGGACAGTGCCCAGGGTGTTCAGGCCTGCGTGAAAGTGTTATTAATCTGCCCGGCCGTAGTTGTGGCGGGCCACCTCCGCACGTGCGTACCAGATGCCGGCCACGTGGCGTTTTGACACCGTTTATCCCAGTTGCAGCCGCAATATGTTTCACTTAGAGCGGCAGGTGTACCGTGGCTAATCTATACAGGCTCGGCTCTAATCTGTGGGAGACGAAGCTGACTGAATATAGGCAATTAGGAGTCTCTGAATGGCTCCTGGCGTGTGTTATCGACAAGACGCAACATCATCGGCACTCCTCACCCGGATCATAGGGGGAATACAGATTAATACATCACAGGGAATACAGATTAATACATCACGGGGAAAACAGATTAATACAGCACAGGGAAAACTAGTACAACACAGGGGAGACAGACTAATACAGCACAGGGAAAACAGAATAATACAGCACAGGGAAAACAGATTAATACAGCACAGGGAAAACAGACTAGTACAACACAGGGGAGACAGACTAATACAGCACAGGGAAAACATACTAATACAGCACAGGGAAAACAGACTAATACAGCACAGGGAAAACAGACTAATACAGCACAGGGAAAACAGATTAATACAGCACAGGGAAAACAGACTAGTACAACACAGGGGAGACAGACTAATACAGCACAGGGAAAACATACTACTACAGCACAGGGAAAACAGACTAATACAGCACAGGGAAAACAGACTAATACAGCACAGGGAAAACAGACTAATACAGCACAGGGAAAACAGACTAATACAGCACAGGGAAAACAGATTAATACAGCACAGGGAAAACAGACTAGTACAACACAGGGAAAACATATTAATACAGCACAGGGAAAACAGACTAATACAGGATAGGGAAAACAGACTAATACAGGATAGGGAAAACAGACTAATACAGCATAGGGAAAACAGACTAATACAGCATAGGGAAAACAGACTAATACAGCACAGGGAAAACAGACTAATACAGCACGGGAAAAACAGACTAGTGCAACACAGGGAAAACATATTAATACAGCACAGGGAAAACAGACTAATACAGCACAGGGAAAACAGACTAATACAGCACAGGGAAAACAGACTAGTACATCACAGGGAAAACAGATTAATACAGCGCAGGGAAAACAGACTAATACAGCAAAAGGAAAACAGACTAATACAGCACAGGGAAAACAGACTAGTAGTAGTTCAGCACAGGGACAACAGACTAATACAGCACAGGGAAAACAGACTAATACAACATAGGGAAAACAGTCTAATACAACATAGGGAAAGCAGAGTTATCAATACAGCAGTGGGAAAATAGCCTAATATAGTAGAATATGTGACATTCCCATACACACCCCCACCTCCAGCCCCAACCACCACCACCACCACATAACAACAAAAACCTCATGACTAACCATTAGCTGGGGATGCTCGGAACCACACCACCTCCGTTATGCAGAGTGATTTGACTGCCACACTGTGTACAAACAAACATGATATCACAGCCAGTGGCCGGAGACGGCGGTGCCGGAGGAAGTGCACGGTTACTGCGGGGGCGGGCGTTTGTGGCGGCAATACTAAACGCGCCGTCGGTTGTGTGGGGGTTCGATTCCCGAAGCAATGCTCGCCGTGTGTGTGCTGCATAATTCACATTATTCCAAGGTGATGCGGGCATCCGAGTGTCGATTCTCCTAGTTCCGGTTTAGAAACTGCCGAGTCACGCTGTTTAGCTAATGCATTAGCAACTCAATTAAACTAGGACATGGTCATGAAAATGAAGACATACTTTATATATATATATTTTTTAAATATATTTATATATAAATATATATATGAGACTGTCTCAAAAGGTGCTAAGCAATATGGGACAAAACGTTACATGGTGTTTCATAATCCCAATAGAATACATATTGATTTGAAGCAAGTGTCCTTGTGTTTTCAGTGTAACCATTTCTGTGCTGTTTTGTGTCAATCGTTACTATGGACAAAAAAACGGCTCATAGTGGTCTGCACTGACCTCTCAGGCAAGAACCACATAGACAGGTAGGCGTGGGGAGTGTGTTGATATCAGGGAGCCTAGGTGGTGTAATGGTTAGCACATGGCCCGGAATGCAAAGAGATGTGGTTCGAGTCCCGCTCTAGGCGCATATTTCCCATTTCATCCCCCAGACACTGGTTGCCGTGATCAGGATCCTGTACAGCTTTGCGCTGTATGGTTGTTGAACCTACCCTGTGTATGTATGTGTTAGTGCATTGCTGTATGTATGTAATTGTAAGCATTACAAGACTTACAATTCCAGGGGGACGAGTGTAGTGGTCTGCACTGACCTCTCAGGCAAGTAACCACATAGACAGGTAGGTGTGGGGAGTGTGTTGATATCAGGGAGCCTAGGTGGTGTAATGGTTAGCCCACTGGCCCGGAGTGCAAAGAGATGTGGGTTCGAGTCCCGCTCTAGGCGCAATATTTCCCATTTTCATCACCCCCACGACATATATATAGGAAATTATATATGAACAAATATGTATCAATATGGGATTATATGGATTGAACATTTGATCTTCATATATAGTTGTTAGGGTTTAGCTATTTTTACTTTCATTATGTTGTTGGTTTATCTGTATATATATGTTCATATATGTTAATGTGTGTCCATATATATATTATATATATATGTTTATATATGTTCATATATGTTTCCTTTTGTTACATATGAAACTTATATCCGTACTATATAGATGCATATTCACATATTCAAATATTCAGTTATGAACCATATATTCACATGAAGTTATGAACCATATATTCACATATAGAGTTCTGAACCATATATTCACACAGAGAGTTCTGAACCACATATGAACATAGAGTTCTGAACCATATATTCATTTACAGAGTTGTAAACCATATATTCATATATGAAGTTGTGAACCAGATATTCACTTATACGAAATTGTGAAACTTATACGGAATTGTGAACCATATATTCACTTATACGGAGTTGGGAACAATAAATTCACATAATCACTATAACTCAATTAGCCTTCTTAGTTAGTCATACTATAGATATGTATAAGTATAGTTATGAAGTTATATTATAACTATATTGAGTTAACTAGTTTATATATGTATATTTATGAAATTTATATAGTTATTTTACTAGTGTTAGTATGTCTTTATATATATAGCTATAAAGTTTATACTCATATCCATAGATATATACAGTGAAACCTCCATAAACCGACCACCTACCTCCACAGGTCGACTAGTCCCCTATATCGATCGCTTTATTTGGGTCCCAACAATACCATGTAACTCCCGAAACCGACCACCTCCCTATATGGACCACTTATAGTCGGTCCCAAAGTCGGTCGATTTAGAGAGGTTTTACTGTACATATATATGTATAGAAGGTGCCTATGTAATATAGCGAACCTACTCCCAGTACTGGTACTACAGCGCAGTGATTCAATGCGGCTGGTTGCTCAGACTCCCTCCCACACATTTCTCCGACCGGGGACCAGCGATGCACGTCTGTAGGCGGTGCGGGCCGCAAGAATGTCGGGTCGGCGATAAGATGTGGGTGTCTAATTAAGACCCGATGTGGAGTGCGCATGACCGCCTCAGATCAGCTGACCCCGGTGACGGAAGCAGTGACCCCGCCGTGACCTCCGCGGCGGCGTCTTTATGGAGGCGGTGAGCGGATTGAGGGCAGCGACAGACGGCAGCTGTCCACACCTAGTGGCGGGTGTGTGAGTGTGGGGGGGGGGGGGGGGGGGGGGGTCTACATAGTGAATCTCAGGTAACATCACCTCGGGCCTAATACACGTACGTATACTCCTACGTCCTACTAGTACAAGCCTTCTCCAACCAATACAAGGTGGATGGTTTGTTGGTTGTTGGAGTTTTACATCCTGGCAACATGTAATGTCATATCACCACTGGGTACAAGGTGGAAGAAAGTTGCACACCACTCCAATGGTTTTAGAGGTTTAGCTATATTGTTTCCCATGCATGCATTAGGTTTATCATTATGATCTAATTTAGTAAGTTAAATGATTATCTTTGGAGATAATAATGGGGATGGCATGCACGGTTATATTTGGTGCTACACTGGCTTCATCCGTAACACACGCTTCAGTAGTAACAGGTTCTATTAATTTTAGTTAGTATTCATTCTATCTAGTAATGCTTTTTTTTGTTTTGAATTTCTTTTGTTGTTGAAGATTTATACTGCCTATCATGGATAAGTCTGAATATACTTGTTTTCACCATTAGACAGTTTGTTGATAGAAAGCCCGAGCCTACACTTTTACCGACCCAATGGATTTTTAACCTCCCATACCACATAGACATGGTATGAAAGCAACTGGCCTTTGATGAAGTTCTACACAGCGGTGGAACTCCAAATTGGCAGAGATGGGGCCATGGGGAATCGAACCACCAACCTTCAGATTAGGAGTCCGACCTAGAAAAAAGTCACTCCGCCAGAGAACACCACAATGAATGATTTTATCATATTATTATGTCGGTTTTATCCTTCATTTTAACCTGGATATTTTCAGAATAGCTAATTAATCCACATAGCTTCTAGTTCTTTGCTTTTTCTTTCTTTGTTAGTTTCCTTCTTTCTTTCTTTGTTTCGTTGTTTCTTTCTTATTTTCATTATTTCCGTTCGTTTTCCCCTTTCTTTATTTAATTCTTTCCGTCCTCCTTTATATCATCTTTCCTCCTTTCTTTCCTTTTTTTCCTTAGTTTTTCTTCCTTCGCAAATCAGTCACATTTAGCAAATATAACATTTAGCAAATATAGCATATGAAATATACTGCGCCAACAGTGCATCAGCTACGATCTCAGGGCGGGATTAAAGAAAAAAAACACAAAGAAAAACAGACTGAAAGTCAAAATGTGGTGAGAATGTCTGGCCCCACGTTGAGACTCTACAAAACCAAGTGTTGTCATGTTTACAAGTAAAGTTGGCGGAACAGAATTCGGGGAATTACGTGTGTCAGTGCATTACTCAAATGCCGGATGTGCTTACTTAAAATTGCACAGTGCGATGCTTTTGAGTTTCTGCTATTTTCTGAGATAAATATATTATTCTAATCGTTATAATCTACTTTACTTTAGTTTGAAGTAACTTTAATTTTAAGTTTGGAGATATTTGACATCAAAACATGCACACATAATTTTGGCAAGCACGCCAAAATTCTGACACCAGACTTGAGCACTAACGGTTTCTATTAATTCACTTATTATGACTTTATAAGCAGCAACGAGTGCAACAGTGAATATGTAGAATCCTATCTAGATAAGTGTTTTGGTTTTGAAAATGTTGATGTTTTTGTTGATGTTTTCATCGCACTATGCAACTTTAAATAACTGTCTGATCTTATCGGGTTTGAGCTGTCTTAGCAAATAGGACGAGTTGTTGGAAATGTCCAAGTATCGCCGCCATGGAGAACACACACACTGACTTACTATCACTTCGCCTGTTGTTCTGTTATTGCATTGCCTTAGCAGCCACCTCTATTATACGGTATGCACAACCGTGCGCGCAATGTTTTATGTAAGTCATTAGATCTATGTGAATATGTCATCATATGGAATGCATTATGTGAATTTTAGGAGAACCTACTATTAATATATGCCTGGGTTTTTATCACGCAGAATTAAAATAGTCACACATGTGTCCCATGGCTCCAAGTTAGGATAATCCGATGATTTTAAATTTTGACAATATTATATGTAGCATAATCCGATGTCTACCATATTATATATGTATTTATGGATTATAATGATGAAGTTAGTATATAATATGTCATGCATTCCGCATAGCTCATTGCTGTCCACTCAGTGATGTTGTCCATCCATGTTGTTCTCCTTCTCCCTCTTGGTCTTTTCCCTTCTATCTTCCCTTCCAGTATTCTTATCTGTGATTCCTTGTGTCGTATCATGTGGCCAAAGTATTTAATCTTTCTGTTTTTCATCGTTTGTATTATCTGTCTCTTTATTTTCATTCTTGTTAGAACCTCCACGTTGCTTATCATTGCTGTCCATGGAATTTTTAACATTCTTCTGTATTGCCACATTTCAAATGCCTCGAGCTTTGTTGTTATTGCTTTCTTCAAACCACACATAGCATTTTAGCAGTCGGAGTCTTGTTTTTATATTTATGTCTCTAGATGTTAGTACTTTCTGCATCTTTAGAATTGTTGTTGTGGCAATATTTATTCTCCGTTTAAATCAGGCCAATATATATATATATATTACAGTCTACTTTACTTTAATTTGAACTCATACTAAGCATCCGGCATTCACACGCGGTATTTTTCTTGACAGGGTCCTCAGTTGATGATGGCAAATCCGGCGCCACCACACGTTCGAATAGCACCACTTCCGGTTACATACCCCCCCCCCCCCACCACCACCACCACCACCACCCCTCGTTGGCGCCTTTCAAGTTCATCCTCATCTTTCTTTCTGTTCCGCACCCAAATATATAGCTTCTTATGTGTCCCTCCCAAACCAATATAATTTTCATATGGACACACATTAACATATTTTTTAATTTTTATTTTTTATTGAAGATTTATACTGCATATCATGGATAAGTCTGAATAGACTTGTTTTCACCATTAGACGGTTTGTCGATAGAAAGCCCAAGCCTACACTTTTACCGACCCAAGGGATTTTTAACCTCCCACAACACATAGACATGGTATGAGAGCAACCGGCCTTTGATGACGCTGTAAGTTATACACAGTGGTGGAAATCCAAAGTGGCAGAGGTGGGGGCATGGGGAATCGAACCACCGACCTTCAGATTAGGAGTCCGACCTAGAAAAAAGTCAGACACTCTAACCACTCCACCAGAGAGAACACCACGACATATATGAACATACATGAACATATATATATATATATATATATATATATATATAGACCTTCAACAACAGACCAAAGGCTTTATATATATTATTCCTGTCGCTGTTTAGGTTGTAGCATCCGTCACTTTATATGGGTGTTTATACAAATGTTATGGTAGAATTAGCGGGCCGGGGGGGGGGGGGTGTACGATCATTGTTACGATTGTGAAGCATTTGCGGACCGTCCGTCCCTTGGTTTGTAAGTCTCACTCTGTTCAGTGACTCAGTCCTTCACAGGTGCAGCACGTGCGTGTTTTGACGCTGCTTCACAACGGAAAGCATGTGTAATAATGTGTCCCAGTCTTCGTGTCAAAGTCTCCTCCTATCATGTCAGCGTGCAGCTACTCCTATAGCCGAGCGTATGTCGATGATTAATGGCCTCGTTAATTGGTAGAATAGTTGACTCGTGAAATAAATCATACACACACACACACTCCCCTACATACATCTCAACCTTCACACAAATTGTTACAAACTGGTCGCAGCCACGAGCATCCACGAGCATCAATTTGATGGAGAGGAGACGACTAAACCATGACCCATATATCAATTAGTGACATTCCAAATGGAATATCAGTTTTCTGTTAGATGCCATGAGTCAGCCATCTTCATCTAACATAAAGCGGATATTCCATTTTAAATATCACTAATTGATTATGTAATATGACGTATATGCCGGTTACATAATATTGTTGCAGTGTTACGTCCTGGAAACATCTAAGGTCATATAAGGACGGGTACCGACTTGTGACAGTGTGCACTCATCGCGACTTTATAGTGCAGCCCCACTGAGAGACGCAGCTGCCAGCACCATGACCTGATATCCCACTGACACTGAACCAACCAGCCTTTGTCTTATCCTAATACAGTAATAATGCCGAGCACCTGGTTAGGAAGCGACAACTATAAATACATGACTCGACCAGGGTTCGAACCCGGCACGGGTTCAAAACCCACGATCTCCTACCAAAACGTGAGACGGACGAACTCATTCGGCCATCCCGTCTGGTCAAGTAGTAACTAAGATGGACTATTTGTTAGCCGTCAAAGTGATTGCCATGAAGTGAGGATCCATTGAATGAGCCAAGCACTGATAACATGACGCTGGTGGGCACTCACTCGTGTGATGCGTCCCTAGTGTGTGTTGGAAGTTAAAAGTGACCCAGAAAGAAGGCGCGTACAGACAAAGTAGTGCTGTCAGGCCACCAGTGTGTCAACGAGTGCGCGGTTACAAAACAGACAACAGGACCTACTCAAAAAGTCATGTTTCACAAGATGTTGAACAGCGAGATTACACATCTCCTTTTATCGTCGCCAACTGCTGTCGGTTTAAATAAGCATGGTGAAAGTCGAGTACCATTCCCCGTCACCACCACCTCCCACCTCCCCCCCCCCCCCCTGTCACCCATTCCTCGTCTAACACCCCCCCCCCCCCCCCCACACTCCCACTTCGTCATTTTGAACATCTTCACTATCTCATACACACGTGAATGACTGTCCACTCCCAACGTGTGGTATACATTACAACGACATCCCAATCAGTTTAATAGTGCAATAGTAGCGTTTAAACAGAAGAGTGGCCCACCTTGGCTGCATGAGTTACTCTCTGGGTGCATGGGTTATGTATGGTACATTTTTATCGAGATATTAGAGGTTAATATATATATGTTCAATATTTATAGGTTATATATATATATATATAATATATATTATATATATTATATAATATAATATAATATATCACCTGTATAATTGTCTCATGGGGGTGATGAAAATGGGAAATATTGCGCCTAGAGCGGGACTCGAACCCACATCTCTTTGCATTCCGGGCCAGTGTGCTAACCATTACACCACCTAGGCTCCCTGATATCAACACACTCCCCACGCCTACCTGTCTATGTGGTTACTTGCCTGAGAGGTCAGTGCAGACCACTACACTCGTCCCCCTGGAATTGTAAGTCTTGTAATGCTTACAATTACATACATACAGGCAATGCACTAACACATACATACACAGGGTAGGTTCAACAACCATACAGCGCAAAGCTTGTACAGGATCCTGATCACGGCAACCAGTGTCATGGGGGTGATGAAAATGGGAAATATTGCGCCTAGAGCGGGACTCGAACCCACATCTCTTTGCATTCCGGGCCAGTGTGCTAACCATTACACCACCTAGGCTCCCTGATATCTACACACTCCCCACACCTACCTGTCTATGTGGTTACTGGCCTGAGAGGTCAGTGCAGACCACTACACTATTTTAAATATAAATAGTGCACAACTAGGAACTGCGGCCAGGGCGTGGTTCAAAATATATAGGTTCAAATATATATAACTTCTATAAGTTCAAAATATATAGGTTCAATACATTGGTTCTATATAATATATAAAACTATATATACAGGCTCGATATATAGGTTCAATAGGCTCAACATATATGTCTTATACATAGGTTCAATATATATATACATGCCAATACATATATATATATAGTGAGAGACATGTATACATTGTATATTATATATTATGTATTATATGTAATATCCATACCAGGTTATATATATATGAAACCATGCATATATATTACAGAACATGGTTTCAAGTTCACATGCACTACCAGCATTTGGCTTTGGGCACGCGTGTCTCTCTCTCTCTCTCTCTATATATATTGCTTCAATATAGATATATATCCATATCCTTATAATCCTTATAATTACTGCTCATCGGAGCGTCCAGTATAGTTCCGGGCAGCAGTGTTCACTTATTGTCGACGAGATTAATCCGCGCGTGTGATCGCACGGGATTCAATCAGCCCTGAACCGACCAGACGGGACCGCTCCCTACAACCCCCCCCCCCCCCACACACACACACACACATACACACACACACAAGCATTTACCCACCGTCTTGTAAAAATATACGGATTTTCGGTTCGGATTTATATATGGGCAAAGAACATTATTATTCTCGGGCAATGGAGTCGGGATCATGATTATGTAACAGAGAAGCAATGGGTGCCCCACTCGCTTTGTGACATAAGTGCCTATGTGGAAATATGTTGTCCATAGCGACCGAGATTGTGATGTGATGTTCATATTTAAGAGACAGTTAATAATTATTGAAATGTTCCTTTCATGCACCAGAAAGTGCCATTGAAGGAAAGAAACATTGATGTATGTTTGTTGTAACTGTCTGCAACTACATGTTACCACGGGACCAATGGACAAGCACACCCAGCCATCCTGCATATATTAGGGACACCACCTGCAGTCAGGGTTGAGTGACAGCTGCCCCCTATTAGGGCATCGCCCACCCAGGCCCACGCAGGGTGTCTGATTGGCTGGCTGTGTGAGTCCAGTCACCTGACTTCCTTATACCTGACACACAGATCCCACTCTTGGAGAAGCACTCTTGGAGGGGACTCCACTTTCTATACTCAAACTAGCAACATCTATTCCAAAGACACTGAGCTCTGTGCAACAACCATTGGACTGCGGTTCAATGGACTCTAGGCCCTGATTCTGATATACACCAGCAAGAGTCCTGAGGATCTGTGTGGGCAGTTCGTAAGGAATGAGGGTGATAGGTCGCCAGTAGGTGAACAGGAGTTGATGCCAATAAAGCACAACCTCTTCACTGACAATCTTGCGCACCTTGTCTTCCTTTCTTCCTTATGAGTTGTTGAGAGTAATTACGGGTGGGAACTGACAGACAGTTGTCAGAACACACCTGTGGAGCATAGTAATGATTGGGATTCAGACGGCCGAGTCCCAACATATTACAGTATGATGCCTGCGTTAGCTACTATTCACATATGACACCCAACTAAAACCAATGTGGTTATCGTAAGGTATTAAAGCTGCATAGTTCGATGAAAACATCAAATTTTCAAAGCAATTATCTAGATTAGTGCATCTAACTGATGCACTTATTAAACAGTTGTCACCACCTAGAAGGGAAAGTTGAAACAATTTAATTGTTAATGTAGAATCCTAAGTTTTGGTGTGCTTGCCAAAATTAATTTTGCATGGTTGCACTTCAAATATCTCAAATCTCATTTAAAATACAAGTTACTTCTTTTTTATTTATTTTTTATTTTTTATTGACGAGGAATTTACTCTGCCCATAACGTATAAGCTCCTGTCAGGGTGCTTGTTTTCAACGCTGGACAGCTGTGGTGCTGTCTTGATCTGTTCCTTTGCCCAGGAGTGTTTACCTGTGTCTGCTCGGGTCAGCCTTCTGCAATTTTGGTTGTTAGTAATAGCCTATGTTAGTTTTTTTTGTAATTTTCAAGTTTTTCTTCATACGAATATAAGGTAGATTATAATGACCAGCCTGAAGTATGTATCTAAGAAAATGACTAAAGCCTGGTACACACCTCCCGTATACGATTCACGCGCTAAAACTGACTGATTTGACGGGACCCATCACAACCTGACCTGTTTCCCGACTAAAACTGCCCGATTCATTTTTTTAATCTTATAAAACCCAGTACACACCACCCGTATAAAACCTAAAACTGAGTTTTAAGTCGTGAATCGGAAGGCTCTGGTGTGATAGGGGGATCACACACCTAAAGACTGAAACCGACTAAAACTCAAACTTATTCGCAAAATGGGCAGTTTTAGGTTTTATACGGGAGGTGTGTACTGGGCATTAGCGATTGTCCACTCAAAATCATCGAACTATGCAACTTTGGTTGGACGGCCTAGAATGTGAAACGTGAATTACACAGCTTAGATGTAGAACATATATATCTTGCTATTAGTATTACACATACAATAAAATATAATACATGTACTCTGGACAACAAATATATGACATATATGCTATGCATGTCACATATTTTATATGAAGTCATTATTTCCCGATATGGGGTATCGACCGAGTTTGGAATATGTATTGGCCGAGCAGTGGCCACATTAGAGCAAAATGATTTAGTTTTTTTTCGATCAGTGTTTTTTTTTTACTTCAGCTCTCAAACTGTTGATCAAGTTTAAATTCGGGTAAGAAACGACACGACCCGGAAGTGCAGATAACCTGGGTTTATCGCAGGTGGACCGGGCCATAAACATGTAGCAGTAGGGTATGTGGGCGGGGTAAAAAAGCAGTGGTGGATGTGTGTGCGTCACCAGCTCGCCGATAGGTGAGGAGAGAGCGGCCATCTGAAGACAGCAGGACGACGGGTGTGGTGAAAGAAAGCAGGCTAGTCGATCAGGCAGACGGCAGCCGACTAGTCCAAAAAGCACTGCACCTGTGTGGGTGTGTGGGTGGGGGGGGGGGGGGGTTCATTTCTGCTGAATTTCTATTAGACACATTACAACCAATTACAACATAGCGAGATATAAACCAAAGCAATATACCTATTAATGAGGCCCATCCAATTTGAAAGCCTCGTATTAATTTAATTATTATTAATATATATCATATATATATAAGTAAACTATATGTAAGATATATATTATATATATATTAGATCGGTTCTACGTCCTGGCAACGTCAAGGTCATATCAGGACGGCTATATATTAGATATCTAATATGCAATGTATAATGATATATATTATTAGGTCTGTTATATATTTGATATATTATCTATAAGATATTATATATATCTATATTAGATATATTAGGTATACTAGATATACTAGATATATATACGATAGAGATAAGATACATATATGATATATATGATATGCATAGGATATATATAGGATATATATAGGATATTTCGGATATATATATAGGATATATAGGATATATTATATATATGATATATATGATACATATAGGATACATATAGGATATATATAGTATATATATAGGATATATAGGATATATATAGGATATATATAGGATATATATAGGATATATATAGTATAATATATATGAAATAAATATTATGTTATTGGAAATATATTATTACATACTTGCAGTTGACCACTCGCAGGTTATGCCATGTGAAAGAACGAGAACCCGATACCATATATGTAATTATCATATCAGAATGGAATCAAAGCAAGGACTAAAGCATCAATCAGACCAGACGGGATGGCCGAATGAGTTAGAGCGTCCGTCTCCCGTGTTGGTAGATCGTGGAGTCGTGGGTTCGAACCCTGGTCGAGTCAAACTGATGACTTAAAAATTGATACTAGTTGCTTCCTAGCCTGGCAGTCTGCATTATTAGGATAGGGATAGGAGTGGTTGGCTCAGTGTCAGGATAATGTGACTGAATGGGATATCAGGTCATGGTGCTGGTGGCCTCGTCTTCCAGTGGGGAAGCACTATAAAGTCGCCATGAGTGCGCACTGTCACAAGTCGGTACCCCTCCTGATATGAACTTAGATGTTGCTAGGACGTAAAACAACAACAAACAAAACAATCAACCAAACCAAAGTACTTACCCAGATTTACTACTTACCTACTATTGCACTTATCAAACATTTGTTGCTACAACTATTAAGTCGATTTAATAGAATGATTTTGACATCATCACTTCTGTCTACACGTTGACAGTAAATATGCATCTTTTCACTTGCAAGGTAGCCATTTATAATATTACAAAAATATTACTTCGGGTAGATTTGAACGATTCTAACATATTTATCCCTGTAGTGTAACAGAAACTTAACCACAGAACCATGCAACTGGTATCTGTGCTCTATGGAAACATCGGATATCTTTTTCTATTTAAGCATGTCGAATACCATTCCCGTCACCACAAGATTTTCCCCGTCGCTCCTCCCTCGTCCCCCCCCCCAACCCCCCCGCCCATCTTGACTTCTTTGAATCTTCGTCATTTTGGACATCTTCACTGTCTCATACACGCATATATATATATATGCATCGATGGTCAATTGAAGATGTCGGCGTCGCAATTCTCAAAAAAAGTGTAGTGCATTTCTTTGTTTCATATTAAATTATCATAGAAACAAATAAGGTTGTATTCAGGATAAATTTAAGGACTTTCCAACACCTCTGTCAATGCTAAACTATAATTATACCGATCGACGCCGACATCCAATGATCGACGCCGACAACTTTACCAGATGTCGGCGTTGCACTTCTTAAAGTGTACTGCATTTCTTTGTTTTATATTAAATTATCCTAGAAACAAATAATGTTGTATTTTCTCGACCTTTCCATTCAGGTTAAATTCAAGGACTTTCCAACACCTCTGTCAATGATAAATTATAATTATACCGATCGATGCCGACATCCAATGATCGACGCCGACAACTTCCTCCAATTGGCCCATTTTCGTGAGGTTGACCCATATATACATTATATATACAGAGATTGGACTACTTACTACACGTTGGGAGTTGACAATCGCTCATGCGTGTATGAGACTGAAGATGTTTAAAATGATGAAAATTACATATATATATATATATATAGATATGTATATATGTATATATAATTTATTGATGCCTGTCCAGGGACACATTTTATTATTGCGTCGACTTATACGACGACTAGTTAGTACTGCTGGGCCAAGATGGCACGCTGGGTCGCGTAGGGCCTGTTGCCTTGGCGACCACCCGCCGGGTAAGTGTATACCTGTCCGCATCACTAACTGGGAGCCACAACAACCCGTCGCGGCCGGTGCAGACGACATTAGGCGCTTTGCTGGCGGCGCGATAACATCAACCTCTTTGTTGATCCTTCTCCAGGTGCTGCTGCATGACAGTTCACATAATCGCCCCTTCATGTCCTGTCATTGTGCTCCATGAGACCAGTGTGTGTGTGTGTGGGGGGGGGGGGGGGGGGGTTAAAGGACATGAACACACGAACGCCGGTAGAGCGCGTCACATACCACTTTCCTTTTTTGCCTCCAAAACAATTAATCAAAGCTCTGTGCTATATATATATATATATAAATATATATATGTGATGTATAACGGATTATGCAAGTATAAAGATACGTAAGGGTTAATTATTACTTTATTGTTATACTCCGTAAGACAACACTGTACGGGTGGCTCCACCTACCCTCCTCACCTCCACCGGATGTAGACAAGTGTAGACAAGATTTGGACAGAACGGACGTGTCACGCTACCCGCTCCCCGCTCCCCGCTCCCGGCTTGATGCCAGTCTACTACTACTGTTCCCTCTGCGGCGAACACCACCCAGAGGGAGATCTTGAGACTTGCGCTCGCTATCAGCTGGAGAGTGAAGGAGCGGACGGGCAGCACACACGGTTATCAAGGAGAACCTCAGCAGACAGGATGGCCAAATCCAAGCAGGAGTCGGACTCACTGGCTTCCACTATGCAGACGATGTCGATGGAGGACCGCGAGAAATCGGCGAGGGCGGCCGTAGATGCGATGGAGATGGAGGAGAGGGTGGCTGTCCTGGAGGAGAAGCGGGACAGACTCGCCCGGAGACGGGCCAACAGGATCGCAAACCAGGCCGGGATGACGGGGGATGGCCCGGTAGGAGACGGGGCAGCGGGCGGCAGCGCAGAGGGGGAGGCCACGACGGCCTCCAGCCGGCCGCAGGCAGACCGGACGGCAGACCTGACGGCGGGCCACTCATCATACGGGACCCGTTCGCGCCGCCGGACCCGATCCCGGGGACGCAGGTCGGGACGACGGAGCGGATCAGACTCCAAAAGCCGATCCAGCAGCTCCACTAGACGCAGGAAACGTAAGTGGGCCCTGAAACACTTCACTGTTGCTGCTAAAGATGTACGGAAGCTGAACCCCCACGAACTGGTGGCAGCCTCCACGCTCTGGTGCCTAGATATAGACAACCTGACTGTTAAAGATTACAGGGCCTTTTTAGAGCACGTACACTTTCTGTCTGTCCGTGCGATGACAGACGATTTCAAAGACGCAGCCCACGTTTCATATGATACGGCTATCCGCAAAAAGGCGGAGGCACACGGCTTCGCCGCCTTCTCTGAAAGCTTCCAGGGGGCGAGCGTGGTGCACTATGGCGCACACCACATGAAGCCGAAACGCGCTACTACCGCCAACAACAGGCGGGTAGCTGGCTCGGGTGGCGGCAAGCGCGCCTGTTTTCTCTGGAACAGAGAAACCGGGTGCCCGCGCTCGGACGAGGTGTGTGGATTCAATCATGCATGCGGGAAGTGTGGCAGTAAGTCACACAAACAGACGAAATGTCAGAGGGACTGACAGACTGAGGGAGACGGCAGACAATCTACGGCAGACCGGAAACCGTCCCGTGAGACTAAGACTGATATAACTAAAGAACCCCATGCTGTCGGTATAATCACCAACCTCGATAAAACTGTGAATGCCTATGTTTGTCATGTTAAGCGTCCTTGCCGTCCCGGCCAGTGCCCTGGTAGGGGCGGGGAGGGTGGTTTAGACGATGTCGGTGGAGCGCATGTGAATATTGAGAACACTAACTGTGGAATTGGCGATGATAAGGCTGTTGAATGTGTCTTTGTTACAGGGGGTGCTGATTACGTCAAAACCGAAATGTGTACTATACCCTATGTGCATGCAAATAAACAGGCGAATTGCCGGAATGATACTGTCCGCCGAGATGTAAGTGGTAATTCAGTTGAACCAAAAGCAGGTAAAGATTGCTCTAAATACGAAGGCAGTTACGTTAGGTCTCCGGGCCATCACCCTACTATAAGTAGAGGTTCCGGCGAAAGTAAGATACGCAATACACCCTGTGAATATGAAATTACTCAGGCGGATTGCCAAACTGACACTGTACATCACAATGTGAATGGTCATAATATCAATCCCACCATAGATAGTGGGATCACCGGGGAACCCGGACATGCTTCTAATAGTATAAATAAATGTTATGACGAGTGTTTCAGTGAAAGCCGCCACAAGGCGGATAACGGCCACCCGGACGGCGGGCCAACACCAGGCATGAACCCACACGCCCACAAATTGAATTCAACCCGTGAAACTGCTAGCGCTTACAATGTCGGTGCTGATATGGTGGGTACCATCCCCGGTGAGAATATTCCCAATCTAACTTCGGCTACGTACAAATGTGCCATCACTGATAATTTTAAAAATAACAGGGAAGGTGGTATCCGAAATATGAAAGCCGGCGAGTCAGTAATTAAAACCAGTAGCTCGGAGGGTGGGGTGAGGGCAGCGACCCCAGAGATGGCGTTATGGCCGCCCATAATGGCAGGGCGGGATGCGCCAACCGTCAGAACTCCAGAACACACACCACAACCACGGGGGGGGGCCCAGATGCCAGTGACCCAACCGCCTATGATCTTGTGCGGGGCGGCGGGGCCGGGTGGGGGGGGCGAGGTCAGTCACCGCCACCAACCTGGGAGCGATTACATAAGGGGCTGGGAGGGCCTCCCCGACGCCGCAGACAGCTGGGTGACGGTTGAACATATTGGCGCCAAAAATTGCGCTCTCAGAGTCACAGCCCGAGAGACTGCGGGGGACAGGCCGGTGGTTTTTGACATCTCGGATGATTGTGCCCAGGGTCTCTGTGCATGCACCCACAGCATAACGGGCTGCATTGCGCAACTACGTCCTTGCCGGGTCTTTTGCGAGTTGTTTCTGAGGGGTGACACTGACCCAGACTGGCAGTACCTGCTCAGAGGAGTGATATTTGGTTTCAGGGTAATTAACCCGGACTGTGAAGCAAAATACTGTCCGAAGTTACGGATGACCCGTGACCCAGAGCACAGGGCAGGCATAACTAAAAAACTCTCGGGCGAAATAATAAATGGCTGCATCTCAATAGTAACCGATAGGCCGACTTGCGTGCATGACATGTTCTGGATCCCCAAAGACGGTGGTGGGGGCAGGACGATTGTAGATTGCAGCAGGCCAGCCGATGACTCGGTTAATAATTTCACTGAACAGGTATGCGTAAAGTTTAACTACAACAGTGTAGACAGCGTGGCTGAAGTAATGGAGAGGGGCGACTACATGTCGACTATTGACATAAAAGACGCCTACAGGGCAGTATGTATACACCCTGACGACCGTGACAGGCAGGGGCTTCACTGGGACTTTGACCCATCCGAGGGCGCAGACTGTACTTACATGCGAGACAATAGGCTCTGCATGGGGCTGTCCTCAAGCCCGTATGTGTTCAGCAAGATATCTGACTTTGCCGTGCGCTGTGCGGTGAGGGAGGGAGTCCCATGGGTTATAAACTATCTCGACGACTACTGTCTCATTAGCTCCGACTATACTACGGGCTGCCGGGAGCAGGCTAGGATGATAGCGATCCTCAGAAGGATCGGATTCTCAATCAGCTTTACTAAACTAACTTCCCCCGACACCTCTGTCAGGTTCCTCGGGATAGTAATCGACTCAGTCGCACTTGAAATGAGGCTCCCCTCGGATAAGCTCACGAAGCTCATCGCCATACTGAAACAGGTTAGAGGCCGGCGTAAGGCCACTAAAAGGGAGCTTGAGAGGCTGGGCGGCCTACTCGCGCACTGCAGCAAGGTGATAAAGGGGGGTAGGACCTTCTGCAGGCGTATTTATGACTGTATGAACACCGTACGAGAACCTCACTTCATGGTTCGCCTCTCTAAGGGTTTCCGAGAAGATGTTGATTGGTGGTGCGGCTTTGCTGACAGATTTAATGGGAAGGCGAGGATCCTGGGGAGATTTGCCCCATCACTCTCTACATATAGCGATGCCTCAAACTATGGATATGGGGCCTTGCATGGCAACGCATGGATTGCTGGGGCCTTCAACATGTCCGACGACGCCACCTTGAGAGTTAGACTCGGACATCACCACTTGGCGCCCCACGGGACTTGCGCAAAGGCGCACATAAATGTACGTGAGATGTGGGCGGCCTTTGCGGCTGCGGCACACTGGGGCCACCTATGGGAGAACAGTGCCGTGGTCATGATAACAGATAGCACGACAGTACGGGCCGCCCTTAACACTGGCAGATCTAGATGCCCAGAAATAATGTTCTTCCTGAGACGGCTATTCTGGATAGCGGCTGAGCGGAACTTTGAATTCTCTTCTGTGTTTATAGGCACCAAAGACAACATAATATGTGATGCCTTGAGCAGGTTAGATGATAAAGGTAGTCCGGGGCGCCTCAGAGAGGCCGACCCTACCAACAGTATGTGCTGCAGCTTCATATTTAATGATGATGACAATTCCGGTTCCAGGGGTGGCCCAGCTGAAACGGGAGCAGCTGCTGTTCCAGAGCAGCGCCTACGCCACAAACTCCATCTCAACACGGGGGGTGCAGGTTAGGCGTTACCTGGAGTTTGTCGAGAACTTCTCCGAGACGCACTCCCCCCTGCCCTGCCCACCTGCCCAGGTGGCTCTATATGCCACCTGGCTGGCCAGAACCCTGAAATACTCATCGATACTTAACTACCTTAGCGGCCTGAACTACTTCCTCCGCCAAAGGGGAGCTGAACCGATCTCATACACAAGCTACGAAGTCGCCTCCACCCTCCGTGGAATCAGGAGAGAGAGATCGGCGGCCCCGCGGCAGGCGGCCCCGATATTGCCCGGGACACTGCTGAAGATGTTCTCCTACCTATCTATGACCCAAGGTCACATCGCTTGGCGCGCTGCATTGTTGTGCAGCTTCCGAGCGCTCCTACGCAAGTGCCAGGTGACACTGTCTGAATCTGCACTCCACAGGGCTGATTTCAAATTCTTCCCATGGGGCATGATCATTTCGGTCAGACGATCAAAGACGATCCAGTTCCGGGAGCGCATCCTGGAAATACCGGTCGCCAGGTGCTTGAACACAGACATCTGTGCGGTTTACTGGACCGAACTGCACTTCGACCGGACCCCTGCCCCCCCGGACGCGCTAGCCTTCCGGATCCCCTCCGGACTGGGCGCCTCCTCGCCCCTCCCGTATGCCGTGTACCAGACAACCTTGCGAATATTCGCGGGGAAGGCAGGCTTGGACCCATCCTCGGTCTCATCCCACTCTCTCAGGCGGGGCGGCTGTACATACCTATCCCTATGCGGGGCCACCATTGAGGAGCTTCGTGCCAGGGAGGACGGGGCGACCGACACAGTCTTCACATACTTGAAAACACCTTTGACTGTAAGAATAATGAACGACATGCGCGTGGCCACCTCACTGGCGACCACTATATACTAACGATAGGGGTTGGGGGATCTCCGATCTTTGGCCTATAACCCTTGCCAGAGATTAAACTACTCAACCCACTACCTCATTTGTTTCTCCCTAATTTGTACTGGAGATATGTTTATGTGATGTATAACGGATTATGCAAGTATAAAGATACGTAAGGGTTAATTATTACTTTATTGTTATACTCCGTAAGACAACACTGTACGGGTGGCTCCACCTACCCTCCTCACCTCCACCGGATGTAGACAAGTGTCAGTCGCACCGGAGGATTTTTTTCTTTTCTTTTCTTTATGGGCAAGGGCCTATAACCCTTGCCAGAGATTAAACTACTCAACCCACTACCTCATTTGTTTCTCCCTAATTTGTACTGCGAGAGGTTGTTTATATAAATATATATATATAAATATATATATATATATATAAATATATATAAATATATATTTAAATATACATAAATATATATAAATATATATATAAATATATATAAATATAAAAATATAAACATAAAAAAATATATATATAAATATTTATTTATATATATATATTTATATATATTAGTATATGTATATATTTATTTATATATATATTTATATATATTAATATATGAATATATTTATTTATATTTATATATATTTATATATATGTAGTGGTCTGCACTGACCTCTCAGGCAAGTAACCACATAGACAGGTAGGCGTGGGGAGTGTGTTGATATCAGGGAGCCTAGGTGGTGTAATGGTTAGCACACTGGCCCGGAATGCAAAGAGATGTGGGTTCGAGTCCCGCTCTAGGCGCAGTATTTCCCATTTTCATCACCCCCACGACACTGGTTGCCGTGATCAGGATCCTGTACAAGCTTTGCGCTGTATGGTTGTTGAACCTACCCTGTGTATGTATGTGTTAGTGCATTGCCTGTATGTATGTAATTGTAAGCATTACAAGACTTACAATTCCAGGGGGACGAGTGTAGTGGTCTGCACTGACCTCTCAGGCAAGTAACCACATAGACAGGTAGGCGTGGGGAGTGTGTTGATATCAGGGAGCCTAGGTGGTGTAATGGTTAGCACACTGGCCCGGAATGCAAAGAGATGTGGGTTCGAGTCCCGCTCTAGGCGCAGTATTTCCCATTTTCATCACCCCCCACGACATATATATAAATATGTACACTCACGGTGTAGAGGAGGCGGGGAGGAGAAAATGCCTGCTCCGCAGTGAATAACAATGGAAGTTAAGGTGGTTAGAGAGAAACATTAATGGGCTGCCGTTATTTATATCCACATAATATATGAAGTATACATACATATATCACAGCGCTTATACATATATTTAATATATACATATTATATATATATATATATATATATATATATATATATATATATAATTTAAATATATACTTTGTATTAGCCACATTGGTTTGAGTTGGGTGTCCACAATCGGTGATAGTTCCTAACATGGACACCATAGACCGGATATCGTCCGGTGCAACTGACAACTCTTGTCGACACCCGTTGGAGGCGAGGTGGGCCGCAGGTGGCTTAGTCTTACTCAGTATAACACTCGGTAATATCAATAATATCAATTAATATCGATGATTAGAAACAATTCCCTTCCGTATTTGTATACTCGCACAATGCGTTATACATCACATATATGCTACAGGTGAATGATGTGAGGTGACTCTTTCTTGGTGATAACTATCGGGGTGTTCGCTGGTAAGACTGGGCTGTGTGTATGTTGTGTGATTGTTGTTTGTTTGTTGTTGTTTTACGTCCTAGCAACATCTAAGGTCATATCAGGACGGGTATGTTGTGTGTGATACACGGGGATGTGATGACTATTGACTCACTTCTCAGCTGCAACGTCCATGTGAAGAGTGACTCCGAGCCCTGCCCAGCGGCCCGGTACACCTGCGTGTGCGTGTGCGTGTGCGTGTGCGTGTGCGTGTGTGTGCGGTTGTGTGTGCGTGTGCGTGTACGTGTACGTGTACGTGGGTGCGTGTGCATGCGCCCTTAGAATCAGACGCGCAACTAGACTTGTATTGATACAATTAAATCCTCAAATTTAAAAAGAAGCCCCCACATTACTACTACTACTACTACTACTACTACTACTACTACTACTACTACTACTACTACTACTACTACTACTAATACACAACATGCGACAGGCAACAGATCAAAAGTCCGAAATCCATAAATAATGTATTTTATATAAAGACTACAACCTGATCCTTTTGCCTGCAGCTTTATACGGTGTGCGTGTGTGATGGGTTTTGTGTGGGCTTTGTGTATGTATGTGTGGGGTGGGGGTGGGGGTGGGGGGTCTTCCGGGGCGTGAATTATATGTAGACAACGATCTTTGCTTTCCCTCTCACTTTTTCAAACACAGACAGTTATAGATTCACACACAACTGTCAGATCCAATCATGCTTCAACATGTCTCGCCCCGCCCCGAAGCTGTGATATCTCCACTTGCACTTGGTCTTGGCTAATGTATTTTAAAGCCGCTGATTTGTGGGACATGGAGTCTGTGTATGGATGTGGTTGTTTAAACAACAATTTATATTTTTAATACAATGCATATGTGGCCTACTATCCAGGATAGGGAAGCATTGGGATAGGGGGAGGGTTGCCATAGCTACCGCCATGTGACAACAGATTCAGGCAGCTCCAAAGCACCGCACATTAAAGGTCTGTAAAGCATTTCCCACATCTGTACCTAATACATTGTGGAATGCCTCAGTTAAAAACATGAACACACACAAAACAGCTCACCAGCAAGACTTGCTATCAGTTACCAACGTGTCTGATATTTACACATGTCCATTATTACATCATCCCAAACTACACTAGAGCGATGTGCTCCACAAAATGGAAGGAATGGTAAACAAAAGTGGATACAATATTGATCTTTCCCTTCCCCCCATTATCTCCTCTTTCCCCTCTCTCCCCTCTTTCCTCTCTCTCCCCTCTTTCCCATCTCTCCAATCTCTCCCATCTCTCCCATCTCTCCCCATTCTCTCATCTTTCCCCTCTCTCCCCTCTCTCCCCTCTCTCCCATCTCTCCCATCTCTCCCATCTCTCCCATCTCTTTCATATCTTTCTTCTCTCAGTCCTCTCTCTTCTCAGTCTTCTGTCTTCTCTGTCTTCTCTGTCTTCTCTTCTCTGTCTTCTCTGTCTTCTCTGTCTTCTCTGTCTTCTCTGTCGTCTCTGTCTTCTCTGTCTTCTCTGTTGTCTCTGTCTTCTGTCTTCTCTGTCTGTTCTCTGTCTTCTGTCTGTTCTCTGTCTTCTGTCTGTTCTCTGTCTTCTGTCTCTTCTCTGTCTTCTGTCTCTTCTCTGTCTTCTGTCTCTTCTCTGTCTTCTGTCTCTTTTCTGTCTTCTGTCTCTTCTCTGTCTTCTGCCTTTTCTGTCTCTTCTGTCTCTTCTCGTCTCTCTCTCTTCTCTCTCTCTTCTCTCTCTCTTCTCTCTCTTCTCTCTCTTCTCTATGTCTTCTGTCTCACTCTCCCTCACTCTCTCACGCTCACTCTCATAGTCCGAAGCCCTGTCAAATCTAAAAAGGTGAAATACCAACTCTTGTTACTAATAAGTAATATTAGTCAATGAATATCACGCATTTAACTTATTTGCTTTCCCGATGGGTTTGAGGTATGATTCATAAGATACATACATTAGCTTGGTTGTGTGGTTGTGTGTTGATTAGTTAGAGGTCCTTTTAAAATCTCAATAACATACATTAGCTTGATTGTGTGATTGTGGGTCGAGGTCAGAGGTCATTTTAAATTCTCAATAACATAAATATATATATTAGCTTGATTGTGTAGAACTTAATTCTCAATAAAATCTAATAGCTAATGTGTCGATTATTTAGGGGGTAATTTTTCATTCTGAATAACCTGATATCACTTTGGTGTCCTTCGCAGAGGCAGTTCTCGGCGGTGACGACGAACAGGAACGTGCGCGACATCACGGCGTGCCGGGTGAACTGCACGACGGCCCGGCCCCGCCCCGTGTGCGGGTCGGACGCCAACACCTACCCGCACAGGTGCGCCCTGAAGAGGCTCAGGGTGTGCGAGAAGATGAACATCAAGGTGGCCAGCAAGGGGCCGTGCGCAGGTCAGTCGCGGTACTCACCATGCATATATATATACAGTAAAACCTCTCTAAATCGACCGAACATGGGACCGACTTTAAGTGGTCCATTTAGGGAGGTGGTCAAATTAGAATGTCCTTCGAATGGTATTGTTGGGACCCAAATAAAGCGATCGGTATAGGGGAGTGGTCGATATGTGGTGTATAATTGTGATAAGCGACGACGTTCTGCCAACCCTCGCTGCCCGAGAGTGGCGCTGCCCCCTTGGCACCGACCGACGTGGTCAGCTCATCTCCCAGTGGCTTCTACTTTGCCTTCCCACATGCCGTGTCACTTGTCAGATTCTGTGATATAATATATATATATGTATACATATATATACTATTATATATATACTATTATATATAGTATATCCGATTCAATTTTGTTTAAACCAACCAGACCCAGTATATATATCACCCCCCCCCCCCACACACACACATACAGACACCCTTTCCTGGTAGACAGTAACTCGGAAGACACATATTGCGATTATGGCGTATTGAAAGCTTCAGCGCTGTTGTTTTTAGGCAATGTACAAAACTACCGACAACTGGTAACCT
Organism: Branchipolynoe longqiensis; assembly: GCA_030323885.1. NCBI lineage: Eukaryota > Metazoa > Annelida > Polychaeta > Phyllodocida > Polynoidae > Branchipolynoe > Branchipolynoe longqiensis. The sequence goes on from CM059186.1 coordinate 141,267,510, forward strand.
TGGCCTAAATTGTTGGCGAACCGCTGGTACGTAGTACCCAGTATGTCCGCCCGCAGACGATGTGCATGCAGACGAGATGTGCATGCAGACGAGATCTGCACGCAGACGCCATCTGTACACAGACGACATCTGTATGCAGATGGCATTTAGACGCAGACGAGCTCTGCACACAGACGAGATCTGCGCGCTGACGATATCTGCATGCAGATGACATCTGCACATAGACGACATCTGCATGCAGACATCTGCATGCAGACGACATCTGCACTCAGACGACATCTGCACGCATACATCTGCATGCATATGACATCTGCACCCAGACGACATCTGCACACAGATGACATCTGCACGCAGACGACATCTGCACGCAGAAAACATCTGCGTGCAGAAGACATCTGCGTGCAGACGACATCTGCGCGCTGACGACATCTGCATGCTGACGATATCTGCGCGCTGACGATATCTGCGCGCTGACGATATCTGCGCGCTGACGATATCTGCATCCAGACGATATCTGCATGCAGACTAGATCTGCACGCAGATGATAGGCGACATCCGGCACGCAGGCGTTGTTAGTCGGTCGGAAATACTGTACAGCCACGTTGGCTTTAAAAAAAAAAGAAAAAATGTAAATAACAACCGCTCAAAAATAGAGGTAAAAAAGAACAGAAAACGGACAGAGTGTATTCGCCTGTTGGCTCTGAGGTCTGATTACCGGGTGACACCGTGTTGGCGCGATCTGGCGACATAGTGGCGGTCATTTATACGGAACGCCCATTTCGGCCAGACCCATGCACACACCCACAATGCACCGCGCAACATGCCCAGAGAAACGCCGGCATGGGCAACATGGTGTGTGTGTCTGTGAAGTACACCCCTTCCCACCACCACACCTCCTGACACCACACACACGAGTGAGACTCTCAGCAAATACAGTGGCATTCAGTGATATTTGAAATTGAGAAGCAGAACTGATTGAAAAAAGAGAACAAGAAGAAGAAAAAGAAACAAACAATGGTTGGATTGCTTTGAATTATGCATAGAACCCTCCAGTGATCCAACCGGATATGGCTTTCTATGAACACTGCCAATGAGATGTTCATACATATTTAAATATTTTTTAAAAGGAAGGAAAAGAGGGGTTTGTTTTTAGGAAGGCGGACTGTGTAGAAATATATCTCAGTTTAGCTTTATTTTAAGTAAATAATACAGCTATGCTGAGCATGATGGTTCTTTATATCATAGGGGGATACAACTTGATCGATATCTAATAACAGTAGTTCCAATTTAGCTTTATTTTAAATAAATAATATCTCATATCATAATGCAGCATAAGGGAAGGAGAAGAGATTGAAAGCTGTTCTTTGCTACTTGCGTTCACTGACGTTATTGTATCTGTATATGTTGCATATATAATCTATTATATATACATATTGTGTGTGTGAAGCGTAGGGTTAGGTGGGAGTGGTCAGACCGTACTTAGTTTTTATTTAGCTTTGGAAATGTGGCTGTCGTTTCTTGGCATGCATGTATCTTTCAGTATGCTCGCAGCCGAATTTCGCCGAAAGATTGGTTGTTCCAGGGTCAGTCAAAATGTATATGGTCCTAAAGTGTTTAATAAACAGCAGTTTGAGAACCCCACTTGTGAGCACACAGAACATTGCTGGTGCTATGACGATAGAGTATTTGCTGATTTCAAAATGTCTCGAACCCTGGTCGAGTCAAACCAATGGATAGGGCAAGGACTGGTTGGCTCGGAGTCAGGATAATATGAGTTGAATATCATGTCATGGTGCTTGTGGCCTTGTCTCCCAATGGGGCAGCACTAAAATTGGCATGAGTGCGTACTGTCACAAGTCGGTGACCTTAGATGTTGCCAGGATGTAAAGCTCCAACAACAACCCAACCAATAGGATGCTAAATCGAATACAGCTATGCTGAGCATTATGGTTCTTTATTTCATAGGGGATACAACTTGATCGATATCTAATAACAGTAGTTCCAGTTTAGCTTTATTTTAAATAAATAATATTTCAATAGCATGGCTGTTTAGAACAAAAACTAAATGACCAATCAAATCTCACCATTTCACAATGCACAACATTCCCCCCTCTCCCCACAGACCCCACCCCCCAACCACATACAGAAACCCCCCCCCCCCACACACAGCCCCGTCCCCCCACACACAGACACCCCTTTCCCCTACACAGACCCTCTCCTCCCCTACAAGACACCCCCCCACACACACATACAGCCCCTGGCCCCCACACAGACACCCCCTGGCCCCTACACAGACACCCCCTGGCCCCCACACAGACACCCCCTGCCCCCTACACAGACACCCTGCCCCCCCACACAGACACCCACCCCCACAAACACACACACACACCCTCAGCGTCTACAGGTAAACGACCGCCTGTGTCTATATTGACTAGACTCTTGCCGTGTGTTCACTTAAAGTGGCGTGTGCAAGTACGTGTGTAGATATCTGAATTGGAGAGGGGGGGGGGGCACGGGGGAGGGATAAGAGGGAGCACACATATTTTTTTTTAATGTCGAAGACAAACGGTGAGGTACAATCACAGACAGCGAGGTATCATCTTCAACCGATCAGAGTACAATACATATCTTATCTAAAAGAAAATAAGGTAGAGAACACATGTACACAAAGAACACACGCATCCACACATTCAATATATAAAAAGACACTCCACAACAGGTGCACTTGGATGTGAGCTTGCCTTTGATTTCCGTACACTCTCATTTGCTAATTGAAATATGCCGATTTACACACACACACACGAACAATTGGTAAATGCCACCCCTTTGAACCATGACCGTTCTTTGGCATCTACAAATACCTGTAGATCCACTATTGATTGTGGAGAAAAACACTGACATTCACATAAATCAAGACAGGTGTCATAAAGCTTTACATGAAATATACATGAATATAAAAGCTCATTACATGTGTGTCGCTTAGATATAATTTATAGTATATATACATGAACTGTTGAAAGCATACCTGTCACGAGATAAAGGATTCACCCGGTACTCGCAGTACACGGGTGAATACCAGCCCTATATAAAAACAGTCGAAAAAGCCTAATTTCACAATCTAAGGAGCAACATTTATTCTTTGTATATGTCTTCATAGTTACCCGCTATCTTTGAGTTGAAAAATATAATAAAATATCTAGTTTAATAAGATTTAGAAGTGAAATCGATGGCGTTCTATGGCCGTCATCTTGTCTTTTTGCATTCTCTCCCATTTCGCCGACTCTGTGCCTATATAAGTATCCATTTGATACTGGACGCAGGCATTCTATTTCCTGTTCTATACTAAAGCTATTTGCGCCCCTATTTACACTACATTGTCGTTCACCCTTGTCCTACAAGTACCGGGTGAATCTTTTATCTAACCAGTCAGCGCCTCCTCACTGGGATCACACAGTGCGTGTTATATATATATATATATATATATATAATTATATATATATATGGCGTGTCTTCACACCTAATGTTGAGGACATCCCTCATACAGTAGCACCCACTCATGTCTTCCCTCCCACCAGTCGTAACACACCGTTTATAACAAAGTGTATCCACTGACACCAGTGATACTAAAATGCCCACAGTACAAGCGAAATCAATTTCACAGGTTTCCCGCGAAAACCCGCCTTGTGAGGTTGGGGTTGAGGTGAAAGGGAATAGGGGTGTGCGGTGAATGGGTATATATATATAGTTTCCACAAAGAAAGCCTATCCAATTTCAGGAACATTTAAGGGTTTCTATAAATAGGATTACCAAGCAGTGGTTTGGATTTGTCAAACAACAATAAATAATATTTTGCAGACGGCATTCGTGTTGTCAGGTGTTCCTCGCCCATTCAGGGAGGTGCCCCCTGGTGGTGGTGCCCCCTGGTGGTAGTGGCCCTTGGTGGTGGCCCCTGGTGGTGGCCCCCGGAGTGGTTGTGACTAATCTGTCTCACCTGAGCATTGTTGTACCACCTGCAGGTCCAAGTCCCTGTAATTAAGGCATATTACGGGTGCCCCGGGGCTGCCCGGACCTCTGCAGGTGTGGACTTGGTTGGGGTGGGGGTAGGGGTGGGGGTGGGGGTGGGGGCGGGTGTGGACCCAGAAACTCAGAACACGTAAAGGGGGGCGTTCCAAAGCGTCGCCTCGTTCTGGAGCCTAAGTTGGTTGTTCGAATTTTACGCCCTGGCAACATCTGAGGTCATATCAGGACGGGTGCCAACTTATGACAGTGCACACTCATGGCGACTTTATAATTATAATTATAATGCTGCCCCACTGGGTAATCATCAGGTGGCCGGAACCATGAATTGATATCCAAAGCAGTCACATTATCCTGACACTGAGCTAACCAGCCCTTGCCCTATCTCTATTAATGCAGAGCGCGAGGGCTAGGAAGTGACAAGTATCAATTTTGTAAGTCATTGCTTTGACTCGACCAGGAATCGTACTCCTGACCTTCCGCACAGGAAGCCTGCGCTCTACCGACTCGCCAACTACGTCCGCCTCTATATCCCATGGCGGCTCCTGTAGGAGTAGCCCATTTGGCAAAGCAAGCAGTGACACCCCCCCCCCGCCCCCGCCCCCCTCCCACCGCCCCCCCCCCACCCCCGCCCCCCCCGCCCCCCCACCTAGGGACAAGCATGTTCCGTAGACCAGCTTTAAAGACTGGCCTATTATTTCTACTCACGCTCTAACTCTAAAAAGGAAACAAACTTGCATTATTTCCTTCTTCACAATGTGATTATTTCCTGTAGTTGCACAGTCCGTTAGTGCTGGAGGGGAAGTCTCGGAATCGTTTGGGGTTACCAATGGGGTCAAGCAAGGTTGTGTACTGGCCCCCACGCTCTTCTCCATCTTCCTATCAGCAATGCTAGACGAGGCTTTCCGAGACATGGGGGATGGCATCTTTATACAGTCCAGACAGAGCGCTGACCTATTCAATGTCGCACACTTCAGAGGGAAAACCAAGACTACTCGGATACTGGTGAGAGAGCTGCTATTTGCAGATGACAGTGCACTGGTTGCCCACTCTGCTGAAGAGACCCAGAAAATAGTGGACCTTTCTCCGATTCATCAAAGAAGTTTGGCCTGAAAATTAACATCAAGAAGACGGAGGTGCTGTACCAACCAACTCTACAAGAACCCGAGAGGAGGAGATCATGGTTGACGGAAACAAGCTGAACTCTGTTCCGGAATTCACCTATCTCGGAAGCACTATATCAAGTGATGGACGCATTGATGCTGAGATACAGAGGAGGATGGCCAAGGCTAGCGCATCTTTCGGCCGACTACGCCAGAGACTCTGGAACAACCACCATGTGTCCATTCGGGTCAAAGGTAAGATCTACCATGCAATCGTGCTATCCACCCTACTATACGGAGCCGAGGCCTGGACAGTGTACAGACAGCAGGTGAAAAAGCTGCATGCCTTCATGATGCGACATCTGCGTTCAATCATGAGGCTAACCTGGAAGGACAAAGTGACGAATAAGGAAATACTCGAACGGATGGGCTGCCCTCTATGGAAGATCTTCTGATCAAAAAGAATCTCCGGTGGACTGGACACCTCATGAGGATGTCATCAGACAGGCTACCAAAGCAGATCCTCTATTCTCAACTGTCTTTTGGCTACAGAAAGAGAGGGCGCCCCCATCTCCGGTTCAAAGATACCATCAAGAGAAACCTGAAGCTGAGAGACATTAAGACCGACTCATGGACGCAACTCTCACAGCAGAGAGCTAAATGGAGAGCGGCAGTCAAGTAATGAAAGCAGTCTTTGTCGCATCGCGACCGACAGCATGATGATGATGATGCACAGTCCGATAGTTTCTGCCATTTCTTTTCTTTAAATTTATAATATATTAGGTTGATTCTTATTAATATAATCTACTTCACTTTAGTCAAATGTACTATCATTAGCAAACTTTGGGAGGTGTTTGAAGTGAAAACGGTCATTGCTATCCACACCAGAGGCGTCATCAGGAATAGGTTTTTTTTAAATTGCCATTGCATTCCCTTCAATAAAGTGGCATATGGCTGCAAGAGTACTAGAATTACATTTTTGGTTTCGGAAATTGAATTGCTTTATCGCACTATGCAGCTGTAGCTAATTAACTATGCAGCTGTAACTAATTAACTAATGCAGTGAACAGTGATTCAACTAGACACTCATTAGAAGCAATTCAGACAGGACAGCAGGGTCAGCTAATATGCTACAGACATTTTCCACAGAGCATGCGCAGTGAGCTGCAAACCCACAACATGTGGCTTTCGACCACTTTGCGACAAAAAGCAACAACACATTAGTCTCTAACCTCGTGCTGACCGAAGCAAAAATATGCAGCGGAAAAAAGGGTTGGCCGCCGAAGACCAGGGAAGCTAGGTTGGGGATTAGTTGGCGATCAGTTGGTGGTCAAATGGTTGGCGATCAGTTGGTGGTCAATTGGTTGGCGATCAGTTGGTGATCGGTTGGCCTGGAGTGCCATTTCCTGACTACACTAACCCTTGTCGCTATAGCCCCCAGATTGGCGGCTAGTGCCCGGAGTGCCCTGTCTTATACATAAGCCATTGCTGACTACACTAACCCTTGTCACTGACTGACCACTAGTACTCGGAGTGCCTTGTCTTAATCTTATATATAACAGATAATCCACATCAGACTAATGATGGTTCCATTGCTGACTAGACTAACTCTTGTCGCTGCAGCCCCCAGACTTTTTGTGAGTGCCCGGAGTGCCCTGTCTTATAATATATAATAGATAATCCACCTCAGACTAATTAATGGTGGCACCCATTGCTGACTACACCAACTCTTGTCGCTGCAGCCCTTGGACTGGCCGCTAGTACCTGGAGTGCCCTGTCTTATATATAACAGATAATCCACATCAGACTAATTAATGGTGGCGCCCAATGCTGACTACACTAACACTTGTCGCTGCAGCCCTCGGACTGGCCGCTAGTACCTGGAGTGCCCTGTCTTATATATAACAGATAATCCACATCAGACTAATTAATGGTGGCGCCCAATGCTGACTACACTAACCCTTGTCGGTGCAGCCCTCGGACTGGCCGCTAGTACCTGGAGTGCCCCGAGTTATATTTGAGGTATAAGAATTATAAATTTGCGGAGGAATAGTTAAGTGTTCCTGATTAATCTGATATTTATTATATATTACTTCGATGTTTACCCGATTTATTATGTATTATTTATTACTATTCTATTTCGAATCCCTTTCCCCTCCCGTTCCTGCATTCCGGCTGGATGCCTCTGGTTCTAGTCCGCCGCATCACGGGTGGTCAGACTGCCGGTGAGCTCCGCAGTCCTTTCCGAATTTTTTTTTATTTTTTTATTTTTTTATTAGTACGTATGGGCAATTTTCCTGTGCCAGAGGCAAGTAAAACTCTCTCAACCCAGTCGTGTCTATTGTGGTCTTTCCCTAGCCACTATTTATATAACAGATAATCCACATCAGACTAATTAATGGTCGCGCCCAATGCTGACTACACTAACCCTTTTCGCTGCAGCCCTCGGACTGGCCGCTAGTGCCCGGAGTGCCCTGTCTTATATATAACAGATAATCCACATCAGACTAATTACTGGTCGCGCCCAATGCTGACTACACTAACCCTTTTCGCTGCAGCCCCCGGACTGGCCGCTAGTGCCCGGAGTGCCCTCTCTTATATATAACAGATAATCCACATCAGACTAATTACTGGTCGCGCCCAATGCTGACTACACTAACCCTTTTCGCTGCAGCCCCAGGACTGGCCGCTAGTGCCCGGAGTGCCCTGCGTCCCTCCGGCTCTACCTCGCTGGCCGTGCCGACCGGAAGGGCCTCGGGCAGAGGGGGCCACGGCTCCAAGTGCCTGGAGGAGCGGCGTCAGGCCCTGGAGACGGCCCGACGACCGGCCTCCGGGGTCTACATCCCAAAGTGCAAGGACGACGGGTCGTACGCGAAGGTGCAGTGTCACCAGGCTACCGGCTACTGCTGGTGCGCGACGGGCGACGGGAAGCCGATCCCGGGGTCGTCGGTGCGTGGCAACAAGATCAACTGTCGGGGCACCAAAGGTAGGTAGACGCAGGACCCCTCACTACCCCCCCCCCCCCCCACCTACCCCTCCTACACCCTCATCCCCCATCTCCCACCCCACCCCACCTCACACACACCCACATCCCATCCCCACCCTCATCATACTTGCACATCAAGGTTGGTTGTTGGTTTGTTGGAACGACCACCCCACCCCCCACCCCCACCCCCACCCCAACCCCCACCCCACCAGCACAAAACGTAGACATCGGCTATTGTGGAGCTTTGTTTTACGTCCTGGCAACATCTAGGATCATATCAGGATGGGTACCGACTTGTGACAGTGCGCACTCATGGTGACCTTGTAATGCTCCCCCACAGGTCAATCAGGCCACCAGCACCATGACCCGATATCCTACTCAGACATATTTTCCTGACACAGCTAACAAGCCAGTCCTCGCCCTATCCTATTAATGCCGAGCGCCAAGCTATGAAGCGAGAAGTATCAATTTTGTTAAGTGATTGGTTTGACTCGACCAGGAATTGAACACCCGATCTCCCGCACGGGAGGCTTGCGCGCTACCGATTCGGCCACCGCGCCTGGTGCATATCAGGATTCCATATCCCGGCAAAGTAATCACTGTCGTCATGATTGCCACGTCACTATCGTAAATGCATGGTCGTCTGCCTCGTATCCACAACCAGCGGCAGTGCATTGACTACGTCTGCATTAACGGCTAGTGTCCGCCAGGCATTAACAATAGATGACGGTGAAGCTGCTGTACCTTATCGTAAATGAAAATACTGAGAATACAAGTTAAGCACTTCTCGCCGTGAATATGGCCTTTGCTGCCACCATGGCGTAAAACAACCAACAATCCCCTCCCCCAAGCTATACACCTAATTACATACACAACAAGCTATTCAGTTCCTTGTTATGCTTTTAAAGTTATGTAGTCCGATGGTTGCTTCCATTATGTATGAACTAAATATATTTGGGTGACCAGACGGGATGGCCGAATGGGTAGGAGAGCGTCCTTCTCCTGTTTTGGGAGATCGGGAGACTATTGGATGCGATAATGGGATTATCACTATCCATATATATATATGTATATGTATGTATATGTATATATGACTATATATTTATGTATATATATATCAATAGGTATATATAAATATCAATATATATATATTGATATTTATAAAGATGTCTATGTATATGCTTATGTATTGACATATATATATATTTATGTATATAATATATCAATACATATCTGCTGTAGAAACTGGAGGGTGGTAGAATTCAATAGCAGTGTTTTCTAAAGCCATAGACATAGTTTGCTACTAGTCTACTGCTACTCATTTTGAAAGAGCACTATGTGCCTAGGGTTCGGTGTGGGTGTAGGAGAGGAGGAGAGGGGAGAGGAGGAGAGGGGAGAGGAGAGAGAGGAGGGCGCGTTGTATCGGGTATAATTGAGTGCATTCATTGACGAATCATGTACACGGCAGGTTAAAGGACAATGCCCCACAAACAGAATCCCATTCACAGCGCCCCCTGGCGGCGGCTTGTTCTCACGGTGATTCATTATTCAATTAGCCAGAGCTGTTCCCTAGCCGGTGATGGCGGGTGTACAGGGGGTGGGGGAGGGGGGTGAACAGGGGGATGGGGAGGGGGTGGTGAAAGGCTGGAGGGGAGGGGCAGGGAAGGTGCTGCGAATAAAGTTACTAACGGTTAGTTCCTTCTGATGTTATATGATTTGTGTTGCAAAATAACCATTTTATATTAATATATATAAGAGCTATGAAATATATATATATATACATTGTATATACACATATATAATTTTGAGTTATTTTAATTTTCAACGCTTTTCCCGGATGCTAATTAAAATCATCTAATTATGCCATATATTATTTTTGTTGATCGCTATTATCGACTTTATCGACTTTATTTAAAGCTGCATAGTCCGATGAAGCATCAATTTTTCAAAACCAAAGCAAGTACATATCTAACTTAAATACTGGTGCACTTGTTAAACATTTGTCACCACATAGAAGGGAATACTCAGGCAATTTAATAAAACCTATTACTACAGAAACCTATGGTGTTAGATTTTTGGCAAGCTTGCCAAAACTAATTTTGCTTGTTTGCACTTCAAATATCTCAAAAGTTAGCTATTTAAAATAAAAGTGAAAGTAGGGTAGATTATAAAGATCAACCTAATATGTTTATCTAAAAAAATGACAGAAACTCAAAACCCATCGGACTATGCAACTTTAAGGCATTGCATATAAATTAAATTGAGTAGAAATCTAGAATTATTTCCAAAACAACATTTTTGAGGTGCATGCCAAAATTACGTTTTTTCATGGTTTCTGATATCTAAGTAGCTGTTATTTTTGCCCTGAAACGTTATCTATAGGAGTTAATTTTGGGGATATTTTAGCGCGCCCACGGAAATACTGTACTTGCCCAATTTCAAATGAAGCAGCATAGCACCTGAGCACAACCATGCAGGAGATGTTTAATGAATGCAGGATGAAATGGTGACGCTTTCATTGGATTATGCAGTAGTTCGAAGATCGCGTCGGTGTCGGTGTCAACGCGCTGGTCAAAGTGCAGTGCGCATGCGCGGTAGACTAATCTTTGTGGAGACCGGAAGTGGAAAACTCGCAGAACTTATGCGCGGACATGTTTCGGCAGGCAGTTACGGGTGGAGGGAGGGGGTGTTGTTGGGGGTGTGGGGGTGAGCGGGGGGGGGGGGTCACCTTACTGATTCAGATATAGGCAGGACATATAGGAGGATATGGGGGGGGGGGGGGTAGGAGGTAGGGGGTGGTTAGGGTCAGAACATATTCACACATTCTTTCCTCTGACGACGCAATATATCTAGCCACTCAAAAGTATTGCCATTATGGATGTATGACTCAGCTCTTTTTTTTATACTTACTTATACTTATCCTCTTCTGCTTAAGAAATTAGGCATCAATGCCTGTTAGCAGCTTTGGCCTGTCTAAATGGGACCTAGTGAAATTATAGTTTTCGTGTATCATATCCCCCCCCCCCCCATATCCGGCAACGCATGCGCACATCAATCAGACGGCGATTCCAGCCAAAGTGGAAGGACCTTGTGTGTAACCATGTTAGTAAAACGCTCAATGCAGTAGAGTATGTGATTTGTGTGTAAAGCGGGTGTCACTAGGGGTGGTGAACTGCCTGCCGCCCTTCCCCACCTGTGTAGGCCCCCAAGTGGTGCTCCCCCCACCCCCACCCCCACCCCCCGAGTCACACGCCTACCCACCAGCCCACCTGAGCACACAGGCCCGCCGCCCATATAATCCCCGCACAGGATGCCTTTGTTCCTTCAACGCCCCTCCATCCATCTTCCCTGGACACATATAATAGGCTCCTCAGCCGACGCACGGTGTAGCATCTCACAACACTCACAGGTGGGCACAGGCCCCGCCATCGCTACCTACCGCCACCCCCACCGCCACCCCCCGCCCCCCGCCCCCACCCGCGCGCACACACACCGCGTCATAATGCTCATTCATCTAGGTGTGTATGTGTGGGGGTGGGGGTGGGGGTGGGGGGTGGGGGGAGGGTGGATGGCGTCTTCCAACATGTACATTTAGCTTGCTATTTTCTCAGTTTTGCCTCGCTTTATATATATATGTATACAGGTTTGCAGCGATATAACGATATATATATATATTTATATAAATATAAATATATATATAAATATATATAAGCTGCATAGTCCGATAAAAGCATTATATTTTCAAAACCAAAACCTTATTCCAATCCTACCGATCCAATTTAATGTCTTTATTGTGGCAAGTAAGGAGCAATTCAATTTAATGGAATTTCGATGTGTAGTCCAAAATGTATTTGGTATGTTTTCACTTCGATGGTGCCATGAGCTAGATTCTGTTTGTTGCTTTACATCCTAGCAATATCTAAGGTCATCTAGATTATAACGACCAACCTAGATATGTAAACAAACAAGCCAACAGACAAACAAAGACACCCCAATAAAACATAGGATGAACTTTAAATATGTGAGAGATAATACAACAACCTGCAATGAAATTTTGTAAATTCAGAAATATTTTCGTAGCATTGATATTAGCTGCATGTAGATGAAAGAAAAAAACCAAGGGTGATCTATTTAAAATTAGATGAATTGCGCATGACCTTTGGGGAGGGGCGGATTTGGCAGAATGTTCTCACGTTCATTCTAAATGGACACCGCTTTTTGTATATATATATATATATATATATATATATATATATATATATATCCTTGTCTACAGCTGTCGCCCCTCACCACCCAGAGTAACTGCCACGGTGAAATATATAATGGCTGTGCCAATAAATAACCTCCACATTTGCTTGTGGAAAGTCCCCAGCACCAGTTGTACTCCCTCTCACACATTTCCAACGACAGTTTTCAGAATCTTACCGTGCTTATTATATATATATATATATATTATATATATATTATATATATTTATATATATATATATAGGCTTTACATATTATATTTTTAATTTTTAATTTGATAACTTCTGTTGATACATGTCTGATCTACATCCTACTTTTAGTTTGGGGTTATTTCCTTTTGTGGGCGTGTCCCCCCCCCCCCCTCCTACAAATAGACAATTGCTTACAATTGCTTACATGTCAGACTTGCATATTTATGTAATTTCACCGTGCTTCTTGAGTGGTGCTGCTCTATAAATATTGAGTGAAACAGTTGCTTACTTCGCTTTGCTTGTTAGGCAAAAAGACTTCTCGGAGATCACGGAAACGGGCGAGGAAACCCAAAGGTATGTAGCTCGCCTTAAGCTCCATAGCGCACCTGTCTAACCTTGAGAACCCTTCGCCAAATAATCTGTAGTAATTAATTACATCAGGTGCCATTCTAATCGGGTTCAGCATATACAGTCAAGCCTCTCTAACCGACCACCTCCACAGATCGACCACTGCTTTATTTGTGACCCAAACGATCGCCCATACAATACCATTGTAACGATTAAAAAAAACTCCCTGAGCTGACCACCTCCCTAAATGGATATTTAGAGAGGTTTTACTGTGTGTTACTTGCTTTAAATTAAGCTGCATAGTCCGATCAAATTTATGTGAATCTTTTAGTAAATCTGTTACTTCCAAAAGAAACATTTTTGAGGCACATGGCAAAATTACTTTTGAGGTGCATGCCAAAATATTCTTTTTCCATGGTTTCATTTCAAATATCTAACAAAGTTGGCTAGTTACACTAAAAGTTACTTCAAACTCATGGTTGATGATTAAAAGTTACATCAAACTGACGTTACTTCAAACAAATTGATTATAACAATTAACTTCATATGTTTATCTCAAAATATGGGAGAAACTAGAAATAATCGGACTATGCAACTTTAACGGGTGTAAACCAACAGCAGCTGTTTAAAATGGCAATGGCTAATTAGCAAATGGTGCCACTGCTCTACAAGTAGGGAGCTCTACAAGTAGGGAGATGCACCTAGCCAACATTGGGTCTGTTAAGAACACAGTGCACGTTCACTGTCTACTGCTACTGACACGTGCTGGTTTACAGCTACCTCCTAACATTAATCTTGTACCTAACAAAGGATAATACCAAACTACAGCAGACACAACCAACCAAAAAAACTGTACAAAGTCCTACACTATTACACTATCCAGTAATCTACTCACACTGAATGCACTGAGGCTAGATTCCACATATATACACAACGTTTTCCCATGTGTTTAATATAATAATAATAATAATAATAGCCAGCTAGGAATGCTTCAATTAAAGATAAATTAAATTTGGATCATCCAATTTTTTCCATTTTTTCACTGCCGCACAAAGCATGCAATGGGGGAGGCTTTTTGTTTTCCTTTTAGTTAGGTATGACTGCTATGGTTAAATAACATGTTGATGTAATACAAACCACTGTTGTGTTCTCTGATGAAAGGTTGAAGTGTCCTACTACTTTGTTGGGGATCTGGAAAAGCAACACTCTTTGTATGATCGTGGAACTTTGGATGACCTCTGCGGTTAACTGCATTCAGTTCCAACATGACTGTGTGAATGAAAGTACAATCCGATGACTTCTGTTTTCAACAGGCTGCAATCCAACGGAGCGGTCAACATTTAACATTAATCTCATCTCACTCTTCTCGGAGGAATTTGACCGCGTTCCCAAACCGACCCCTCCCACCTATCCAGGAGCACCCAAAGGTAAGCAATTATTTGCATATATATTAGCAAATGGTGCCACGGGCGAGGAAACCCAAAGGTATGTAGCTAGCCTTAAGCTCCATAGCGCACCTGTCTAACCTTGAGAACCCTTCGCCAAATAAAAATATATATATATAATGTATATAGATAATGTATATATATAATGTATATGGGCTGCTTAATGCGCAGAAGAATAGCAAGAACAAATGTAGTGAGAATGTTTATCTAGAATGTATATTTAAATATTTAGTAAGAATGTATAGCAATAATGTATAGCAGGAATGCATAGAAAAAATGCAGAGTAAGAATGTGCAGCAAGAATGTATAGAAACAATGTACAGCGACAATGTATACCAACAATGCATAGCAACAATGCATGTCAACAATGTATAGGAACAATGTACAGCAACAATATATAGCTAGTGTGTGCAATAAGAATGTGCAGCAAATGTGCAGAAAGAAGGTAGAGAAAAAAGGTGTAGCAAGAAGGTGTTCTAGGAATGATATGTAGTAATGTGTAGCAGGGATGTGTAGCAAAGATGTGTAGCAAAGATGTGTAGCAAGGATGTGTAGCAATGATGTGTAGCAGGGATGTGTAGCAAGGATGTGTAGCAAGGATGTGTAGCAAGGATGTGTGGCACGGATGTGTAGCAAGGATGTGTAGCAAGGATCGTGTAGCAAGGATGTGTAGAAAGGATTTGTAGCAAGGATTTGTAGCAAGGATGTGTAGCAAGGAAGTGTTACAATGATGTGTAGCAAGGATGTGTAGCAAGGATGTGTAGCAAGGATGTGTAGCAAGGATATGTGGCAATGTGTAACAAGACTATCTAGTCAGTTTTATACTTTGAAAAAATCCCCCCCCCCCAAAGTCCACCACAAAAACAACAACAAAACTGACCATGCATTATTCTCATGTTGCGTTGTATATTTCCACATGCCCATATTACTATGGATATGTACCACCTCCCCACTTGCCCAGCATCGTGTGCCTTCTCTCACCTTGCCCCCATCTCACCTTCTCTCCCCCCCCCCCCCCCCACCGGTCTCACCTTCTCTCACCTTCCCCCCGTCTCTGGTCGCAGACCTGCCGATCAAGTCCGAGTCTGACTCGCTACTCGATACGCCTGAGAAGCGAGTAATCGAGTGGAAGTTCTCGGAACTCGACACCAACAAGGACAACAAGCTGCGCCGGAAGGAGATCCAGAGTCTGCGCAGACTCGTCAAAAAGCTAGTGCGTCCTAAGGCCTGCGCGCGCAATTTCGACCAGTATTGTGACCTAGATCAGGACGGCCGAATCGCGCGCAGCGAGTGGTCCGTGTGCCTGGGCGTCGACATCAATAGTGAGTACAGAGATGTGCTGATCAATTTGAGATAACCAAAAAATCGATAATGGTTTACATTTTTCTACCAGTTTGTTTCCCCCCCATAGGTTGATTTCATCGGATAGATAGCGAAATGTAGAAGCATTTGTCATTTTATCTCTAGGCTGATGAATAAATCAATGGAAAATAATATATATATATATTTTTTCCATTGATTAAATAAATATATATATAGTCTATATATACATATATTTAGATTTACATAGCCAGTTAGTGTATGTTTGAGAGAGTGACTGTTTCGTGGATGTACATGGTGTGAGATCGAAGGATCTGTCGCCAGAATCCCGCCACCTTGCGCCCCCACAGTCCCCCCCCCACCCCACCCCACCCCACATCCCCCTCCCACCAACGGGTGATAATAGGGGACTCTGCTGTCTATATCCTGGCCTCAACCCACAAAAACCATGATTAGCAAAGACTCCAATAAGAAGTCACCGATTAGCAAAGACTTCAATAAGGAGTAATACTGTTTCGCATCCAACACCCAGTGACAAATTGGGCGGACGGATGTGCTTCTGTGGCTTAGCTAAAGCATGGTCTTTGTTACTTGAGGTGAGAATAAATCAAACATGACAAGTAGCGCCCCCTGGATGACAGCCTGTGCCGCGGGAGGTGGCCACCAGGGGGAGTCTATGGGACCGGAAGTGGCGTATTCTCGCTGACTTCCAACCAGGGGTGTAGCTGAGCAGAGCAGGTGTGACGTGAATATTGAACACATGTGGGATTTTTTTAGGAGATTTTTTTTTATATTTGGAGAGAAATGTTAATAATTTCCCACCTTCCTTATCCCTGGCAGCCTAACTCATTGCCATTCCAGTCCATAACTCGATTACGCTTTCCTTGCATCTACTGTTCTTCTGCGAACATGCAATGTATAACAAGTAGCGATACATATAGCCACTGTGCAATCCTATTCTGGTATTCAATGTGCTGTCCTTGTTGGCTTTTGTCTAGACGAGCGGATGGGAAAGTGGGTGGGTGGGTGGGTGTGGGGGTGGAGTGGCGGTTGGGGAGGTAGGGGATAGTGACTGGATTGAGGCTAGTCTGACTTGGAAATTTTACTTTTAAATTGCCAAGACATATCTGCCATATATATGTCGTGCCATTCATATAACAGATCATTTCTCAATAAATAAATAAATAAATAATCAAATTTCAAAACTAAAATTACATTTATCTGCCACCCCAACACACACACTCCTCAAGCCCCATCCGTGTCCCAGACAATGTCTAGTAATTCTCATGTTGTGCTATAGAGCTTGAGCCTAAGGTGATGACAAGAAAATTCATTAAAGAGAAAAACAGGAAGCAATCCATTTAGGCAGACCGCGTCTTCAGCGTGATCTCTTCCAAAACCGGACACAACAGGAAAGACATTATTGCCATTGTTGTATGTTTTTGCTATTGCAAATAATTATGCAAAATATCCTAATCCTGTCTGTGACAGTAGCAGTAAGTTCTGGTCACCTGATTTTAATTAAAACATTAATTTTATTTTTTACTACACATATACGTTATATTTTGACAAAATATTGAAATTCTAGAAATAGCTGGCATTTACTACTGCCATGAATAGCTGTAACAGCTGATAGGGGTCATTAGGGGTCGACTAACACCAATGGTCATCACTTGGTTACAGTAGCCCTCAGCTTTGATTGGGCCTTAAATAACTTGCAACGATTGGGATACTCCAAGATAATGCAAACCATGAATAGTGATAATAGTTGTGAATAATTGAGAATAATATACTAGTTGTGTTGGTCATGTCACTGGCCCTTTAAATAACATTTAGACAATATGGGTATTCACATTAGGCTCAGGCTCCATGTGTTGTTTCGTATCATCTGAAGAGGCAGCGTTCATCCCAGATAATACAATCAGAGTGTAGTTTATGCCATATGCATTGATGCACATTCAATGTCAAATACAATGTAGCAAATACAACATATTAAATATATTCTATATATACCCGCCCAGGAGTAATCATAGAAGCCTGCGTCCAATTTAGTATGATGTGACCGAACGCGGTGGCCGAATCGGTAGAGCGCAGGCATCCCGTGCGGAAGGTCAGGAGTTTGATACCTGGTTGCGTTAAATCAATGACTTACAAAATTGATACTTGTCGCATCCTAGTCTGGCCCTCGGCATTATTAGGATAGGGCAAGGACTGCTTAGCTCAGTGTCAGGATAATGTGACTGAGTGGGATATCAGGTCGTGGTGCTGGTGGCCTGGTCTCCCAGTGGGGCAGCACTATAAAGTGATAATGGGTGCGCACTGTCACAAGTCGGTACCCGTCTTGATATGACCTTAGATGTTGCCTGGAAGTAAAACAACCAACCAATTTAGTATAACGGACACTGAATGTTGTGAATGTACTATCGCGATGTAACGTCAATGCCCGCTTTCTAGATATGTGACTGTAATACCTCCACGCGACTAAATAATAATATACATATTAATAATATAGACAAGCCATAGTCCGTGTGTACTCCTTCGTTAACAATGTGTTTCAAGTCGTTGAGAACTGCTTTTGTATACGTGCTTGTAACCCACTGCAGCTTTGGAAATTTTCAAACCGGGGGCTTTCTATTTTCGCTGAATTCGGTGATTGGGATTCTGAATCATTTCAGAATTACCCCCCTTCCTCCCCACTCCCCACGCCCTCCCCCATACTTTCTCATTAGGATTCTAATTACTGTTCTGAGCATTCCAACATCTCCACCAAGAAACAAATCCCTGGCGAATTGCTTCAGTAGAAACCACCAGTTCCCCCCTCCCACCATTTGAACTCCACCCATCCCTGTGTTAGCTTTAATCTGACGAGTATTAATCAACAAAAATTAACACAATCCAACCATGCCGCCCGGGCAAGTGCAATACAGAAGGGGTTTTTGATGAACTGGTTGTCATACTGGTTATAATATTAGTTTCCTTTCGATTATTCTTGTCCTTGAACTCAGAAGGCCAAGGCACCACACCATCTTCGCCAGGGCAAGGCGGTGGAGGTATTCCACTGCATTCTCATGACGTCACACCCGTTCATGACGTCACGTCAGCTGATGTCATACCATCGGCTCCTTTTTTCCTCCGCTCTCCCGCGGATGCAGTAGGTTATGACAGCTTGCATTCTATCTCTCTGTCTTAGGCAATGGCGAATCAGGTAACAGGCATGGGCGTTAGGAATAATGACAAATAACAAAGTCCACTGTGATATATGATAATGTAGTGGTCTGCACTGACCTCTCAGGCAATTAATCACATAGACAAGTAGGCGTGGGTAGTGTGTTGATATCAGGGAGCCTAGGTGGTGTAATGGTTAGCACACTGGCCCGGAATGAAAAGAGATGTGGGTTCGAGTCCCGCTCTAGGCGCAATATTTCCCATTTTCATCACCCCCCCACCCCCACGACAATAATATCATAATTTATATATCGTAAATCATATATGATATATATATTATATATATTATATTATGTATTGTACACTGTATACTATGTTATACATAGTAGTACAGCAAAACCTCTCTAACCGACCACCTTCACATATCGAGCCGATTCACTCCTCTATATTTATTGCTTTATTTGGGTCCCAAACGAACGTCCGTACAATACCATTGTAAAGATTGTTTTAAATCCCTAAGCCGTCCACCTCCCTAAATGGACCCATGGTCGGTCGATTTAGAGAGGTTTTACTGTAGTATAATAGCTGCCTTCAAAGAAGAACTCTGGACCCAGACAAATATTGTCCTGATTATAGCGGGTATCCTGTGATTGGAGGGACGGTGAAATGGGACAGTCTGTACATATAATAATTATTCTCATACTGTATTTGTTCTTTGAATACACGTATTAATATATATATATATATGTATATATACATATATATACTTTTATATATACTAGTATATATATAAGCATTGCTTTATAGCATCGCGCTGCGAAGAAGGCCCTGAACTGTGATCTTGAACCGTGTCTGATCCCACACTCTGATCTGAAACCACTAATAGCCACCCACATAAAATCCAAATGGCAACACGAGTGGGATGAAAACATTAATAAACTTAAAGAAATTGAACCATCTGGGGGAAAACCACCACATACTCATGCGGGAGGTTGGAGGGACCAAGTGGTCCTTAGCCGCTGCCGTATTGGCCACTCGTGGCTTACACATGCTTTTCTGCTCAAGGGGGAACCTCCCCCTGAATGTATTGGGTGTCAGTCCCAACTGACACCCAAACACATTTGACTAAGTTGTGTTGATTTTTTGGCCCTGCGCCAACAATTTTACACTGCAGATAGTATGCATGACCTTTTTACTAAAGTAAAACAAGAAAACATTTTAGCCTTTTTGAGGGCAGCGGGACTGTACCACCTCATATAGTTTACTAAATAAATTCTATCAATTATTAATAAAACTTTTCCTTTTCTATGGGAATTTGTTTCCCTTGGCCACAAATATATGATTGTGAGCTTTTTAATTTAGTGAGTGTTTATTGGCACATAATTGATTGTCTGCTTTTACATGTAAAAGCGATGGTTTGAACAAAAAACAAACATTTCTCGCCGTGAATATGGCCTATGCTGCTGACATGGCGTAAAGTAAACACCAATCAATCAATCAAAAAGCGTTATAGCAGAAGGTTTAGTAGATGCACTGTAGTTACATACATTACTGTACAAATATAGTTGCCATCATTGCTTGAATACTGACGACCCAATGCTTAAGACACAATTGAAAGGTTCAACAAGTAAGTAAGTAAATATTTACTATTCCTCCCTCAAAGCCTGGTGGAATTTCTATCAAATGGAACTAATGTCAAGTAGATTTAATTAACCAAGTATAATCCCATAATGTAAATACAACAACCTCATGCATACATGTTATGCCCACGTCACTTTCAGGGAGTATGTAAGTATACCATTATTTTCCCACTTTTCTTTCGGAGTCATCAGCACCCAGCTCTAGCTCTAGTAATATTGGAGAACTTGCTAATCCACTGGATATTCTATATATATAATATATATATTAGTACAAGTATACTATGTATATAATATATATATATAATATACCATATATAATATATATAATATATATACTATATATAATATATATTTTATATAATATATATAATATATATAATATATGTCATATAATATATAATGTATATTTTATATATATATATATAATATATGTAGTATATGTAATATATGTAACATATAGCAATATTCTCCCCGTTTACTGATATTTAAACCATGAACCAATGTATCCAAGGAAACATCATGTGCCAGCTAACACGCCATCTGGTGTGCAATTTGCAGACGACACCAGCGAAGGCGCGGGAGACGCAGACGAACCGAGCCTTTGGGGTAAGCAGACGACAAGCCTCCTGAATGGCGGCGGGGCGCGCCCTCTGGCGGGAAACACAGAGTCACGGGAGACACAGAGTGAGAGTCAGTGTTTGTACTTTCGCCTCTAGAATCTAGTTAAAGCTGCATAGTGCGATGAAGCATCGACATTTTCTAAACCAAAACAATCATCTAGATTTGATTCGACATTATCTAACTTAGATACCGATGCAGAGTATGTGTTGCCACAAAGTAGGGAATACTGAGTCAATTTAATACAACCTGTTACTGCTGAACTCTATGGTGTCTTGGTGTGCTTGCCAACACTAATTTGATATATTTGCACTTCAAATATCTCAATACTAAACATTTAAAATAAAAGTTACTTCACACTAAAGTATGGTAGATTATGACTAATATAGTTATGTAAGAAAAATGGCAGAAACTCAAAACCATCGGACTATGCAAGTTTAAGTTGTGGATTACTCTAACTGGCATTGCCATAGTAAAGTAGTAAAAGAAACTGATGCGCACAATGTTGGCATCAAACATGGGCTGTCACTCGCTGAATCCCTAGTTTCGACGTGCACCCCCGCAATTAATTTCGCATGTGTTCACTGCAAAAATAAAAGTTATGGGCCTGTCACACTACGACGCTTCTCCTGGCGACCCGTCAGCGTTGACAATAAAATTTTAAGCGTCGAGAAACGTTAAAGATTTATGGGAAATATGGGGAAATTGGACGTTGGCGGAGCGTGTGAGTAGCGTGTTGTTAGCGCACGGCCAACGTGTGTCGATGAGTGAGGACAAAAAAAAAAAAAGTTTGGTGTGATGTGCTCATATCACCTTAGATGTTGGTAGGATGTAAAACAAGAAAGCAACCATTTGGCGCAACGTGTGGAGACGACCCGCCCGCGCGCGTGACGTCTGCCTAGCATTCCCATAACGTTATTCCGGCGCTTCCAACGGATCTCAACGTGTGCCTAACGTCCTCCTAACGTCCTTACTGATAAATTTGCACGCGCTGGTGGTCGTTGTTTTTTTGTTGACATGTTGAAAACATTCAGCGACCAATAACGCGTGCCGACGTTGCCCGCCGACCATCAACGTCAAAGGTAGTGTACCGACGTGTACCGACGTGTGCATAACACGCGCCCAGCATGTCTCGATGTTTCCCTAATTATCGCCCAAAATCAACAGACATTGTCGGGTCGCCGGAAAGAAGCGTCATAGTGTGACAGCCCCATTACTTCAAACTAAAGTAGCTTATTACAACCCACTTAATATATTTATCTTTAACAAATATAACAGAAACTAAACACCTCGCCATTTTTCTGAGGCAACTATTTTAGATTGATCATTATTATCTACTTTACTTTAGTTTGAAGTAACTTTTATTTGAAGTGCAAAGATGTAAAATTAGTTTTGGCAAGCATACGCTTCTGCAGTAACAGGTTCTATTAAAATGACTCAGTACTCTCTTCTATGCAGAAATAAATATTCAAGAAGTGCACCACTATTTAAGTTAGATATTGAAAATCAAATCTACATAATTGTTTTGGTTTTGATACTTCATTGGACTATGCATGGACTTTAAGCGTATTCAAATTATCGGGGTTGCATTAATTGAGTCTGGACGGGACCTATGTTGCCAGCATCATAACATGATATTCCACTCAGTCATGTTATCACGCCACTGAGCTAAGCAACCTTTGCCCTATCCTAGTGCTGCTAAGTAACATGCAATTAGCATGCTAACCCACCATCTCCCGTGATGGGAGTTGGATTGGAAATATTATTTTTAGCGAGGATGCCATGAATGCCTTGGAGCTCCTGCTCCAGGGTTGCAAATCTGCAGCATTGGAGCTCGTGAAGCTGCGACTGTCACGACCTCACATCCTAATGGGTGTATGATAAATCGTGACAAGGAAGAGGGGTGGAGGGAGGGGGAGGTGAAAGGATCATTTGGTTCTAAATACAGTGGTGTCTTTTATGCATGTCCCATAAAATAAATGATTTTCTATAATGTGTTGCACCAAAACTGCCATAGCCCTCCCTCCCTGTCTTCCTCATATATCCATATATATATATATATAGCTATATATATATATTATATATATCTATATATATAGGGGAAACGGCATATATGAGCGGGGGAGTGGAGAGATGTTAGTTATTTATATGTCAGATGACATGTAAATAACTGACAGCATCCCTCTGCTCTTCTTTTCCTCTTCTTCTCCCTCTTCTTTTCCCTCTCCACCGCTCCCTCTCCGCCTCAGTATCCCTCTCTCTGTATCTATGAGAAGAAGGGGGAGGGAGATATATATCCCCCTCCTCTACCTCTCTTTCTCTTTCCCTCCCTCCCCGTCCCTACCTCTCCTCACTCTCTTGTCTTTTCACTCTCTTGCTCTCTCCCTTCCTCCCTGTCTCCTTCAATTTCCTTCCCTCCATCTCATTTCCCCTCCCTCTCTCATTTTCCCTCTTCTTGCTCCTTTCCCTCCTCGCACCCTCTCCCTCCCCCCCCCCCCCTCCCTCCCTCCCTCCCTCCCTCCCTTTCCCTTGACATTATAATTATAATCATAGTTGTACCAGTTATAATTATAATTGAACCAATTGTAATTGTACCAATAATAATTACCATTATAAGTGTACCAATTATAATTATAATTGTACCAAGTATTATAATGGTAACAAGTATTATAATTGTGCCACGTATTATAATTGTACCAAGCATCGTAATCACACCAAATATTTTCTAATTACAATTGTACCAATTATGATTATAATTGTACCAAGTATTATAATGGTACCACGTATTATAATTGTACCACGTATTATAATTGTACCAAGTACCGTAATCGCACCAAATATTTTCTAATTACAATTGTACCAATTATGA
This sequence comes from Branchipolynoe longqiensis, assembly GCA_030323885.1. Taxonomy (NCBI): domain Eukaryota; kingdom Metazoa; phylum Annelida; class Polychaeta; order Phyllodocida; family Polynoidae; genus Branchipolynoe; species Branchipolynoe longqiensis. The sequence continues at coordinate 141,291,459 of CM059186.1, forward strand.
TTATAATTATACCAATAATATTCTAATCCTAATTGTACCAAGTATAATTATAATTGTACCAATGTAATTCTAATCCTAATTCTAATTGTGCGCATCGCTGTAGTGCCGACCCGGAGGAGCTGCCTGGAGGAGCGGGGTGCCGCCGAGGACATGGACCGGATGGACCCGGCGGGGCGGATCTTCATCCCCGTGTGCACGCCGGACGCCAAGTTCAAGCGGGAGCAGTGCCACGCGTCGACCGGCTACTGCTGGTGTGTGGACGAGACGACGGGCAAGCCGATCCCCGGCACGTCCACGCACAACGTCATGCCCGACTGCACCAACATGCAGGCGCGCCAATTCAAGGGTCAGTTCTTCCATTGGCTACACTGACGCCACTGGCCAGCCCCTATCGGTCGGTCTTTGTACTACTTGAGTGAGTGTCCATTCTGTATGGTTGTGGACGGTTATGGGCGGAGGGGGGGGGGGGGGGGGGGGGACTTGGACACTGTGTCATTTGACAAATATGGGGGAAGGGACCATTTGCCATTTTGTTTGTGTGTACATCTTGCAAATTAAGTAAGGGTAAGCCTATGTGATTGTACTATTCAATATAATCGGGTTTCACGTTGTAATAGGCGTATTTATTCAATGGTAATTACAGGGACAAAATAGCACAATCCTTCACTTGCCAACCGTGCATATTATATATTTTATTATCTGCTAAAATCACTGCAGGATGCATAGGTATAATAAATATACCTATATTATATATATATATGTATCTTATTTTATTAGTAGAATTTATGTTTACTTATGCACCAACCACTTTAAATAACTTTCTAGATATAGTCGTCAGAAGTTATGGTAGACCTTCAAAATCGGAGATTTTGGTGATTGGTTAGTGGCTGTGGGAGGTGGGGATATTGGGGGTGAGGGTTTAGGGGAGGGTCCTCAGGGGTCCTCAGGGGTCCTCGGGACATTTTGCCTCATGTGACACCTGAAGAAATACCCCCAAATGGAAGGAAATTAGCGTTCTATAAGTTGGAAAGGACAGGGTCGCATTAACCACCCATGACTAGGCCCTAACCTTTTAGGTACTTTTCCCCCCGCCCCCCCCCCCCCTATATTCCTTCAACCTTTCACCCCAGTACAACTGACGGCCTGACCCTGTCATGGTAGACACTAGGCCACAGTACATAGCCCTATATCCATTATGCCGGTCTCCTGTCATGAGCCAGTTCTGATAATGATTCTTTCAAACCTTAATATTGATGGGCTCCTAATACCTGTCGGGCCACTAGGCGTCAGCCTAGTCAGCCTCATGGATAATACGAACCTGGGAATGGGGATTTTATAACAAATCGGAAGGAATTGCCGGTTTGTTCTTGTCCTTTGCTTTTCCCCCACTCTAACCCTGAAATCATGTAGTCATATATAATGGACACTCGCTTAATTCGTTATCCATGGTGCCTTCCTGGTTGTAGTGCAGCATAGCCATTACGTGATGACGTCACTCACATCAGGTGGCTGTGACGTCAGCACATGTAGAAGTGACTCCTTGTGGCGTAGTTGTGGTCTGCCGACGTAACGAATGACGTCATAATATTGTGTGTGGTGTAGCGTAATACTGTAGTGTAGTACGTAGATGTGTAGTAACCTATAGATCTGTAATAAACATTTTTATCCCCAAAATGCCTTTGTTTGTCTTCTGAAGGCTAACACTAACATCTCTTGTTAACACAGTGAATAAGTGCTGGCATTTATTTAGTGCGTGAGGATAACTTTCAATCCACATTAGACAACTCAACTATTTAAGTTATTTACTAATTATGCTCCGGTGGGCAGTATTGAACAACAACAATTAATTTCATGGCGCATGCGCAAAAGGTGATGCCCTGGGTTTGTAGTAGCTAGCGTTCTAACCCCTCGCTTGCATGATTAGTGCAATAGGTTTGTTGTGCATAGAGTGTCTAGACATAGGTGTTGGTGTCAACTGTAGTGTCAGAAAAGCAACAATGTTTATAATATAATAGCTGGGTTCCAAAGGGGAATTAAAACAACAACAAAAACCTGACCAATAGATTTCGCCGCTGACATGCCGTATGGAAACATGCTCTAGCCATAAATGGCGTGTGATTATTAATTATTAATCATTAATGCTAGCAGTAAAATAAGTAGATTTAGAACAATAACAAGCTATTATAATAACGCTACGGAAGCAGACGAACGAACTGTAACGATAACACGCCCTGCAACGTCGTCTGGTGGCAAATAAAGCAGGTATGCTGGTGGTGGTTGCCAAATATTCCACTAGATGGCAGTGCGGTATAAGCTAGCCTTATGGGTGTTGCGCTGCTTCTCCGCTAGAGGGAAACCCGAGCAGCAGCCCACTTGACGCCCTAATGAGCCCAGGACCCCTCATTGCCGGAGTGTTCTGCTTGCAGGTTGTCCATATCCACAGAAGAAGCGTTTCCTGATGGACTTGATTGACCAGCTGACGTATGAGATCGGGGAATACGCGAACAACGCCACAGAGGACAGGTTAGGCGATGGTTTTGTTGTTACACATGTGTTGTTGTTGAAGATTTATACTACCTATCATGGATAAGCCTGAATAGGTTTGTTTTCACCATAAGACAGTTTGTCGATAGAAAGCCCGAGCCTACACTTTTACCAACCCAAGGGATTTTTAACCTCCCACACCACATAGACATGGTATGAGAGCAACTGGCTTTTGATGATGCTGTAAGTTATACACAGCGGTGGAAATCCAAATTGGCAGAGGTGGGGGCATGGGGAAACGAACCACTGACACTCTAACCACTCCGCCACAGAGAACACCACAACGTGTTGTTACTTTAAATAAGGACAGTATAGCAGAATCGCTAGCTTCCTGTGCGGGATATTCTGGGCTATGGACGAATGATTTTTACTAAATGTGTTTCTTTGCCACTCAACATGGATAGGCAATGATTGGCTCTGGTCAGGATAATATGACTTAGTGGGATATCGGGTCATGGTACTGGCAGATATCATGAGGTTGAATGAACTCTGTCAGAAGTCGATGTCCGTTCTGTTGTGAACTTAGATATTAGCAAAAGTGCTTCATGTAGCTAACATTTGCTTGTAGACATTTTTGTTGTTGTTGGTTGTACATTAGTTGTTTAATCATGGGAAATTTCAGTCGCAAACGACTGGTCTTCCTCATTCCACTGCTCCTTGCCCTATCCTAGTAATGCCGAGCGTCTGGCTAGGAAGCGACAAGTATCAATTTTTAAGTCATTGGTTTGACTCGACAAGGATTCGAACCCACGATCTACCAGCATGGGAGACGGACACTCTAACTCATTCGGCCATCCCATTTACATGTGACAAACTAAGTATATGCCCTCAGACCTGTTGGCAAAGAACTCATGTGAGCTGAATATAATTATGTAAGTTATGGCATATATTAGTTCATATAAAGCTTTTATATTGTATGTATTCATCACATCGTGGTAATATAAATAACTCACCCATCTGATTCTTGTTTCGCATATTATTCCGGTTACAACTAGTGGCGTCGCCTGGTGTCATTTTTGGGTAGTAACCTCCCCGACTCCGGAAACGCCGAGCCCGATCAGTAAAAAAACATGTATGTATAACTATAAGCCACCCATAATGTATGCTGTAATAATTTGTACTTGTGAGCTGCACATTGCTGTGTCTAATAACAGTCTGACCATGCCCCTCGCTATAGCCATATGCCCGAGCCAGACCCCGACCACTCGTTAGAGGAAAGAGCCGTCAGATGGAAGCTGCACCGACTCGACCGCAACAGAAACGGGGTGAGTGGATGGGTGTAGGCTGAGGTATATATATGGGATATATGGGATATAGGGGGCATAGGGGATATATATATATAAGATATATAATATGAAATGTCGAAATGAATGTAGGGCCTATATATTATGCCCATATATATATATATATATATATAGCATAATGCACATGTGTTAGGGCCAAATAGGGTTTCCTTCTATTTGTTTATATATAAATGTTAACCAATATGTAACAAATATGTTTTAGCCATATGGCTATATGCAGTTTAGGTTGAAATGAATGTATATATTATGTCTGTATATATCACAATGCACATATGGGTTAGCGTTAAGTAGGGTTTCCCTCTATTATTGTTTAAAGTAAAACCTCTCTAACCGATCACCTCCACAGATCAATCACTCCCCTATATCGATCGCTTTACTTGGGTCAAAAACGATTGCCCATATAATACCATTGTAATGATTTTTAAACCTCCCTAAATGGACCATATAAAGTCGGTTCCATGGTCGGTCGATTTAGAGAGGTTTTATTGTATATATACAGTATAACCCTGTTAAACCAAACTTGAAGGGACCCTAGAAATTTGTTTGGATTAACCGATCATTGGTTTAACCGATCTTTGACTTTGACTTGGCTTTGGCAAAAACGGGGGTGCATTATGTCTATATATAGCACAATTCACATATTGCACAATACAACTATATAACCCATAGGCGCTTGAACGACGCGAGGTTAAGAGCTTCAAACGGGACATCCGGAAGCGGAAGACGCTGCGCAAGTGCAGCCGGAACTTCATCAAGTATTGTGATGGCGACGATGATAAAATCATCACAATGGCGGAGTGGGTGGAATGCATGGGTCTGAACGGTGAGCATCATAGCACTGATGTCCACAAGGCACTTATTAGAAACACAAAAACCCACACACAAACAACCCCCAAACAACCGTTATCTACATAGAAAAAGTGTACGTAGCTCTACAATTCATGGTGGCCAGCGAGTTAGCTCTGCAAATCCGGATTATTTCAACTCGGATTATTTTATATACTGCTACATTTGTACTGGATCTGATATGCACATACTCATACTACAGTAGAACCCCGTTAAACCAAACTTGAAGGGACCCTAAAAATTTGTTTGGATTAAATGATCATTGGTTTAACCGAGATTTGGGTTCGACTTTGACTTGGCTTTGCCAAAAACTCGGGTGCATTATGAGTGTAATATAGAATGTATGTGGGCACTTTGATTTATGTATATACAGTATAACCCCGTTAAACCAAGCTTGGTTAACCCACACGATCGGTTAATCCAAACGTTTTTCAGCGGCCCGGCAATATACTACCATTTATCATATACAAAAAGTTGGTGGGGTCTCAGATGACTTTATTAACACATCAAAGTTTGGTTTAACTGTACTGGAAGTGGCCTGAGGTCCGACAATTTTGTTTGGATTAACCGATAATTTGGATTAACCGACTTTGGTTTAACCAACTTTTTTAATATGATAAATGGTAGTATCTTGCCAGGCCGCCGAAAAAAGTTTGGATTAACCGATCGTTTTTGTTTAACCGATCTTGGTTTAACGGGGTTCTACTGTACGTGTGTAATAAGCACATTTTGATACCACGCCCATCTCTGTATGCCTTCTGTTGATAGCGTCATATATGTTTTACTGTATTAATACTATTATTATTATCATCAGCCCTAATAGGTATGTCCTGTAACCCTAACAGTGGACAGACGTCGTTATATATAGCACACAGCTTTAGCTTTAATTAATGCAAATATAAATAAATACACAAAGCCATATATGTAAATATATGGATATGACTAAATAATTATATTTTAATATTAATCTATATACATAATTTATATATATATATTCATATTGTCTGAATATTTCACTGAATATAATAATAATAATAATAATACAAGAATAATGTATATGGGTAATTCTTTAAAATAATGTATATGGGTAATTCTTTCAAACTGGGCACCACATATTTGGTTTCCACATTACGATGCTGATAAATTTTCTTTCTTTCATTGATTGCAAGTCAAATAATTATTGTATCCTCTGTGTATTAAGTATGTTAGCAATAGTACATTCATTGAAGCTATCCCAATCAAGAAATTAAAAGTTTACTTATATGATTTTGTGCTAATGTGAATTTGAAAATGAAAATTTACACATTTACACTATGCATGTAGCCAAACCTTTTGTCAACTTATTTTTCAACTTTTTTCTTGTAACTCATAAACTTGTCTGCTTAAGAGTAATCAATAAAATCTTGTTTGACTATGTTGTATATGTTAAAATGAGATTCTGGATGTGTCTTTGATTTTCATGTTAAACAAGTAATATTAATGTATTGCTCAATTTGTATAAGATCTAATTCAAAATGTGAAATAATTTTTGTTCAACTCTGACATATGCACAACATGCAAACCTTCATAGGACATTGGACTAGGCTATTATTTGGAAGGTTTTTTGCTATTATTTGGAAGGTTTTCACTTTTGGTTTCCATGTTACACTTTCATGTCCAGTCTTAATGAATGACCCATATATATTATATGCTATGCAAAGATCAAATTGTTTTGACCCATCACACTGAATCACTATTTCCCATTAATTTTACAGATGGTTCATTTGCAGAGCAACCGCGGAACCTGCCAGTGAATCCGAAGCGACGAGGCCCCAACCCGTTCAGTAAATACCTGCGGAGCTAGTCGGCGACCAGCGCGCCCTTTTTACCCGGGGTCCAGCGGTGCCATGCCAACAAAGCGCATGCGCAGTCCGCAGTGAACTGAGAGCGCAGCAAGACCTACGATCTCCATCACCACCACCACCACTACTACTACTACCACGCCACCATGTGTGAACTTTGAGCGAACCGGCCCCTTATATATAATATATATATATATATATTTTATATGTTATATATACACACACATACAAATGTATATATATATATCCATATATCTATATGGGTGTATACTATATATATATATTTATATATATTATAATAATATATGATATTATACAATACATATAATATATATAATATACATTTAACATATACATATAATATATATATAATTTACACACAATATAATATATAATATATATATATATATAATCTACATAATATTTATATAATATGCTAAATATATATAATGCATATAATAGGTATCATGCATATAATATATATAATGCATATAATACATATAATGCATTTTATATATAATGCATATAATATATGTAATGCATATAATGCATATAATATATGTAATGAATATAATATATGTAATATATAATTAAACTATATAATATCTTTATAATATATTATATAATTATAATATTTTATATATATCACGAGCAATCGTCATAGAAGACTGTCGGTGCTCATATTCGATATGACGTCGGGCAGCACCTCACGCCTGCGCATACGGGCGGACCCCGGCGGAGCCAAAGCGGGGCGAGGCTATTAACGAGGCGATAATACTTAACTATAAATGTCTGTGATCAGGTCATCAGTTTAACGAGGAAAGTTATACTAGATAGGCCTAATGATGCGCTCTCCCATACGCAACTACAGAAACTGCTATTGGAGGGATAGGGCGACAATATATATATATATACAGAATATATATAATGTATATAATATATAATGTATAGAATATATATAGAATATACATAAGGTATATTATAATTTATATATAATATATATTATATGTAATATATGTATAATGTATATAACATATATTATATATGATATAGATATATTATATATCATATGTATAGATATTATATATCATATGTAAGGCCTAATGTATATTATATAATATATATATTATATATCATATATAAGGCCTAATATATATTATATATCATATATAAGGCCTAATATATATATAATATATAATATATATAATATATATATAATATATAATATATATAATATATATATAATATATATATATTACATATATTATATATATATTACATATATTATATATATTATATATACATATATTGTATATATATAAATAGTCGGCGATATATATTACTAATACTATATTCTACACCCTTTGGGGTACGTTGACAATACAAAGGTCATGGGCTATTCTGTGCCAAAGTCGATAACGATGATAACTATGTCCCTGCTACATTCGCCATGAACAGTCAATTGCTATTCGACTTACCCAAGCTGCAGTATGCGGGTGTATATAGACATACAGCTTGGTGTTTTTTAATTGAATGTACTCCACTTGTATTGGCTTTATTCTCTATGGTAGATACTACTGTGTTTGGCTCTATGCTCGAGGAAGCTATGGAAGCCTGTTTTGTTCTTTGTCCCAGCCCATTGATGTGAGGCTGTATTCTCGATGTTTGATGATAAATCACTAGTTCCGCAACACAATAGTACATTTGAAGATTATTTACAGACACGCTTAAATGAGCTAAATAAGCTCTTAATCTGTGAAATGGGATTTTGACCGTGTATATAGAAAAGAAATGTTCATGTCCTTCCGTCGGGCTTCGATTACTTTGCATTGAATGCAATGTTTAAGTTGCATAGTCTGATGGTTTTATTTCTTTCTTTAGCCATTTTATTATTTTTTAGATTCATACAGTAGGTCGACCATTATAATCTACATCACTTTAGCTTGAGGTAACTGTGGTTTTAAATGTTTAACATTGGACATATTTGAGGTGTATCAATTAAAATAATTATTTCTAAATAGAAGGATGGCCGAATGAGCGTCTGTCTCCTGTGTTGCTAGATCATGGGATCGTGGGTTCGAATCCTGGTCGAGTCAAACCAATGACTTAAAAATTGATACTTGTCGCTTCCTAGCCAGGTGCTCGGCATTACTAGGATAGGGCAAGGAGCAGTGGAATGAGGAAGACCAGTCATCTGCGACTGAAATTTCCCCTGCTTAAACAACTAATGTACCAACAAAACAAAAAAAATGAGAAAAAGTGTAAGTCTAACAAGCCACTGCTGAAACATATGCTGTCCAACACATTGATGTACATGCCACAAATTAATCATATTCTGATATCAGTAAAATTAAAGTTACTTGTCAAAGTAGATAGATATGATATACATGATATTAAAAGTGAACCAGGGATATATATATATATATATAAATATATATATATATATATATATATATATGCTTGGTTCACTTTTGGGAGTAATCTCCCGACTCCCAAAACGCTTAGCCTGATCTGAAAATAAATAAATAAATAAATAAATAAAGCCACCCATGTGTGTATGCAGTGATAATTTGTACTTGTGAATTGCACATCGCTGCTATATGTAAACAGTCTGACTATGCCCCCTGCAACAGCCATATTTATCAACCTGATGTATTTATCTATATACAAATATATTACAGAGGCACAATCATTGGACTATACAACGTTAAGCAGTGATCGGCATTCAGTACTGTTTCCCTTGTAAATGGTGCTCTACATGTAGGCATCGCTGTGACTGTCTCCCCCACATGGAGCTTTGTACACTGTAATGTGCTTATATTGTATATGTAAATATAAATGATGTAGAAAGTAGCCTTGAGCTGTCTAACCTATTACAAAGTATATATGAGACTGTCTCAAAAGGTGCTAAGCAATATGGGACAAAACTTTGTCCATTGTAATGATCAACATACTATCTGCTTACATTTGCTCAGCATAAACTGATTTGTTTTTTACAAGGTGTTTCATAATCCCAATAGAGCACATATTGATTAGAAGCAAATGTCCTTGTGTTTTCAGTGTAACCGTTTCGGTGCTGTTTTATGTCAATCGTTACAATGGACACAAAAAAGAAGAGTTATCACCTTTTGAGACTGGCTCATATATGCACAGTACTTTAGACAAAAGACAGCGGATTGAGGCTGTTTTGTCTTCTAATAACTAAGAAAGTGCCATTCACTACTGACACTGCCAATATGGGAGGGATAAGCAAGTATTTAGGCTTAACAGTAAATGGCATTAGTGGACATTCAAATATATAAATGCGTCGTCAGGAACAGAAACACACAGAGGCATGGTTTGTGAATGAGTAACAATATAAATAAACTTGCTGGAGGGAATTACTCAATTAGCGTATATGAAGCGAAACCTCTATACAAAAAATCTTTTTAAAAGGAGCCCTATACATTTAAATAATAGCTTTGAAAATAGCAGGTCACATTAATGGAGGGAGGTAAGGCCATTGTATGCACTGTGCTCTGATCTTGTGTAATATAATAGAGATTTAATCGCACAAAGAAAATCAGTGGACCAGACTTATCAGAACATGTTACCGTTAATGCAGTCGTACCACACTTTTGCTTATGCATTTGACAGATGTAGATTAGGTTAGTTATACATTTCTTTGTTACATTATGTCAATGTGTTCACTTATACTATTATTACACCATACCAGTTCCACATTATATTACCAAGATGCCATCCTCGCTTTATATTTTGTTCTTTGTGCTACCTATAGTTTGTTCCCCTCAAAAGTTCCTATATTTATTCTGTTATTGTGAAAGTTTGCTTAAAAGGCCACATGTACTATAAAGAAAATTCTATTCAAAGATACATTTGTTGTTATTATGAAATATACAATTGATTTAAGTATATTCTGTAACTTCAGACTAGATTGAACCTTTCTGTATCTTCAGATACCTTCTGTATCTTCAGATGGATTGAACCTTTCTGTATCTTCAGATTGGATTGAACCTTTCTGTATCTTCAGATTGGATTGAACCTTTCTGTATCTTCAGATTGGATTGAACCTTTCTGTATCTTCAGATTGGATTGAACCTTTCTGTATCTTCAGATTGGATTGAGCTTTTCTGTGTCTTCAGATTTAACCTTTCTGTTACTTCAGATTTGATTGTACCCTTCCATGTTCCTAGAAGAGTAAATTGGAATTAGTGTTATATCATATATTATATTGGGTAGCGCTGAATTATCATAATAAGCTTGATAATAAGCCCTATACAATAACACATAGCCAGATACAATATGCCACCCTGCTCCGTGAGTGTGCACAAAGGCCTCAGGAATACCTCAGGGAAGTGTGCTGGGACAAATATTATTTATAATATGTGTAAATGACCTGCCAGGCAGTGTCTCATCAAACCTAAAAATATTTGCGGATGACACAAAGGTCTTTCAAGAAATAAAAGATGTAAGAGATGAAAATCTCTTGCAAGAGGATATTCTGAAACAAACACAATGGTCCGAGAAATGGCAATTGCCCTTCAATGAAAAGAAGTGCAAAATTATTCATTATGGGAAAAATAATCCTCATTATGCCTATAATATGAAGAACACTGTCTTGCAACAAGACAGCTATGAAAAGGACTTGGGCTTAACCTTTGACCCCCCAACTCTCCTTTCAGAAACACATGAGGACTATCATCTCAAATGCTAACCAGAGAGTAGGAATAATTAAAAGAACTTTCCATCGCCTCAACAAGAACAATTGTCTCATGTTAGGCCAATTTTGGAATACTGTCCACAAATTTGGAGCCCAATTTTTCGGAAAGATATTCTGGAGATCGAAAAGGTTCAGAGATGTGCAACAAAATTAGTTGCAGTTATAAAGGACTTACCCTATGAACAAAGGCTTAGAGAATTGAAACTTCCTACCCTTTCCTACAGAAGGAAAAGAAGTGACATAATTGAAGTATTTAAAATTATGAAAGGTTTCGATAAAATAGATATGAACCAATTTTTCACCTTGAATAAAACAGAAGGCAGTCGGGGCCATACTCTCAAACTAGTAAAACTCAGAGCCATTTCAAAGTTAAGGGAACACAGTTTCTCAAACAGGATCATAAATATATGGAACAGTCTCCCACAAAATGTTATTGATGCTGAGTCAATAAATTCATTCAAGAACAGATTAGAAAAAGCATGGGGACTGATGATCCAGGTAAATTTGACATGCTACTAGTTATTCCTTGTGTTGCTTATTTACTTGCACTCAAGCAAAAATGAGACACTTCCTGTCTACCATTCGCTATATCACTATATGTAAACCAGGGGCAAACACTGGGGGGGGGGGGGGTCCTTGTTATACATATACATTCAGCACCAGTACATTATTATTACTGCAGACTGCGTGACTAAAGCATGTGCCAATACAGCAGAATTATTAGTTGGTTAAGGTAGAGATATCAATTCCCTGGTATTTTATATGTTTGCTTTTCTTAACAAACATTTTTAAAGCTTTAAATACTATTATTATTTTGTTTTCTTTCTGCCCTGCCAGCACCACTATGTCTATGTACAAAGGAGCAGGCTAAATTAATTGCACACTACAGACAGACACATGTTATTAAGTTAGCTACATAGAGTACATCTATCATTTAGCACTACATGGAAGCTATTCAATGAAATTGTGCTAACAAATATTTTACATTATAGCATATATCTTTTCCAATGTGTGTGTATTATTATTAGCCTCACCACTTGAAATGTCACTTTAAGGAGGGTCTTTTCATCCCTTGAGCACGGGTTGATAACAAAATAAATGAGGCTATTCACATCACCACAAAATTTAGTCTTTTCTTACCGATGCAAAGTTAAAGCTGCATAATCCAATGAAAACTTAGCTCGATTTGATTCCAGATGTCCAACTTAGATAGTGTTACATTTATTAAACATTTGTCACCACACAGAAGGGAATACTGAGATAATTTCAAAGAATCTGTTACTGCAAAAGCCTATGGCATCAGAGTTTTGGCATGCTTGCCAAAAGTAATTTAGCATGTTTGCACTTCAAATATCCAAAAGTTAGCCATTTAAGATAAAGGTTGCTTCAAACTAAAATAACGCAGATTTTATTGATCAACCTAATATATTTATCTCAGAAAATGACTGAAACTCAAAACCATCGGACTAGGCAACTTTAATTTTGATGTACATGTCGAAATTCTGACACACCGTAGGCTTCAACAGTAACAGGTTCTATTCAATTGACTTTGTGTACCTCCTCTTCTCCGCAGCAACGAGTAGTACCTAAGTTGGATATATATACAAATCCATGTGCGAGTTTCAGTTGCTCAATCATAATTAACTTCAACTTAGTCTTTTGACTAAACCGCAGAAACCTTGTTTCAAAATCCCGCTCTAAGTTGAAACCAATACCGATAGCCTACTCCTCATATAACCACCGATGTTGTGAACAACCAACCACTAGCCAACTAGTGGAGCGGCTCCAGGTCGAGTGTGCACTTGGCACATGGTTAGAGTAACACAATACAAAGATTTCTGTACTAGTTAAGGAGATATTTAACAAAACAGGGCGGCCATTTTTTGAATCCAAGATGGCCACCATACGGGGTCCAATTTCCGGTGTCCCCTGGACTAAAACTCTATATATTGTGTTACTCTAACCATGTGCCAAGTTTCATGCACCATTGATCAGCTGAGCCGCCCTACGATACTGAAGTCTGTATTTAAACAGGCCCGGCAGGCAGCACTGCTCAGACACCCCTACACTCACCATACAGTTCAGTCATGTTACATTGGAAAACCGATAATCCACCTGGCAATGTATACAACTATAAATGCGAGTTATGTGCCCACTCACTGCTGGACCCTCACCAGACCTCCTGTGGACACCGTATGTGTGGAGCGTGCTTGCGACAACTCATCAAAACCAGCGGAGACTTCGCGCCATGTCCATTTAGAGAGTCCGACTGTGGGAGACTCTCACTCAAGCAGCCAAACCCAACGGTATGTATGATGCGCGACAAGGAAGGAAGTAAGGCGTGGGTGGAGAAAAGGCACTTTATTTAGAAATGCCATTATATAATGTACAGGGTAATGTCAGGTAAATGCAATGTACAGGGTAATAACAGGTAATATGAAGGTCATGTGAGTAAGCAATGTAATAAGCAAATGTAGTAGTGGATATAATATCAGATAAGCGCTCAGAGGGACCCTATGAGGTGAGTCCTTGAGGTGGAGCCAAGGAGCCCTCCACCAAAACGGAGAGAGGGCTCGAGGGGCTGCAAAGGGGGCGAGGCAGGGCACGTATGCGTGCACCGCCTCAGAGGTCCAGGTCCTGATGCCCACCCAGACGCCCGCCCTCTGGCATGCCTGGGCAGCGCCGCAGCGGAGGCGGTGGAGCGTGAACGCCTCCGAGGCCAGGACGCCTCGGGTCCGGAGGGCGCCCCGGAGGAGGGCGGTGAGAGTCCGAGTGTTGAGGGGGCGGCCCGAGGGCATGATGAAGGCCGGGGCGTCAGACGGTAGGCCAAGGATGCACGAGGTTATCGCGATGTATGGTTAGGGCGTGGTGGTTGATCCCCGGGAGAGAGTGGGCGGGGAAGGCGGGGAAGGCGGGGTGAGCCTCGGGCGAGGGTGTACGACCAAAGCCCCAGTCACTCTACTACTTGAGACCATTTTGCGAGCATTTTGCGAGCATTTTGCGACCACCTCCTTGCAACCTCCTTGCGACCGAAGCAATGGTCGTCGAACTCCTTGTGACCAAAGCAATGGTCGCCGGCCTCCTTTGCGACCATTTTGGTCGCAGGGAGGTGTTTTGTGAAGTAGCTGCAACCTCCTTACCACCAGAATGGTCTTAAGGAGGTTTTGCATCTACTGAGGACCACTTTGTAACCACTTTACAGCCACTTTAATTGCGACACTTTTGCGGCCACTTGTCTTCTTTTGGGACCATCCCTATTTTTGTGGATGCAAAGTGGTTGCAGGCGGTCACAAGCAGTAGTGTGACTGGGCTATGGCCTACTTCGTTAAAAGTATAATCGGAAGCCACTACAGCATCACTAACACTGGAGCTGTACTCTCACAAATGCTCTTCAAAAATTTATTTGCCTAGTTTTATGCAACCAAACTTTTGAGGTCTGTTATGTATGAATGACATCACGGGTGGGATTCCCTTATGACATCACCTAGAGAGGTTCGCCACACACTGGTAATGATGCACTTTCACACTAGCCATGGGGGACACCGACTCACCCTCAGCAAAACTGAAAAGGTGTGCTTGGAGAGCATTTGTCATAGTAAAGGTCCAGTCCCAGCAGATCCGGATCCTTTTAGCAATGACTGCAATAAATAGGGAGAATTGTACCTCCAAGAAGCCATCCACTTCGTCAGTTATTCCTTATTGTCATTTTTTGTTTGTTTTGTTGTTGTTTTTGTTTGCTTGACATCTTCAGTCATAAGTTCACTAAAAACATTAATTTATTTATGAACGATGAGATAATCTAATATTCCTGTAGCCACAAGATATGTTGTGATTAGCTAATTGGAAGTAGAGGTGGTATTTGCAATTGCTTATGTTGGCCGTGCTAACATGATTAATTCGCTAACGAGACACCAGGTGGCATGAGGGTGGGGGTAGATGCACTCGTGTATGCTCACTCGCCGTCTGAAGCTCGGGGTAGCCACACGTCTTGCCGGGAAGTTGCAGCACTTGTCCAAATGTATTAAGCCGGGTGATGTCAGTGCCTTCGATGCCCAGGAGGTTAAAACTTTCAAGCGGGGCATTTTCAAGGCCTCTAACCATGTTACTAAAAGAGCCGTCCCGATCCCCCCCAAAAATCTTAAGGCCATTATTGTCTACCTGTGCCACCTGATGCTCATCCCCACCGTTCTTGGGGCCGGGCTGCTTGTGGGCTACTTTACGCTGGCGAGACAATGTAATCTAGCGCCTGCCTCTGTCAGGTCAAGCTTGGTCCAGTTATGCTTGTCATCTTACCCCTCACGGTGACTCGCCCACCTTCCTGCTCCCCTCGGGTCTTCCACTGACCCTTCCAACTCTCAAGAGAGCGCTTAAGGTCTCGACCTTCATGGCGTTTGGCCTGGATAAAGGGTTCACCCTTCAGGGGCTAAGGAGGGGCTCTGCTCAGGCCTGTCAAGGCACATGCCTGAACCTTGACAGAATCATGGCTGCCGGCACCTGACATAGCGCAATGGTCAATGCCTATCTCCGCGCCATCCACGTTAGTGCGGCCCCGACAGCGCTCGGTCATTTGTTGGGTTGAGCGCTGCCATATACATAATGGGTTTCAGTTGCATTTGTATCATATTATTGTTATGTTTCTATTCTATTACAGGTTATCTGATATCTGCTATCTACATGTGGGTCTATTCATTCTGTAGACATCCTACTACTGTGTGTCCTAGTTAAGAGGCCCTGCCACCGAAACGCGATAGTTTTACTACTCATATGTTTTTGTTACTGCTATGACTCGTGGCCGCTTCGGTCTATGAAACATTACGTGTACTTCGGTATAATAGTGTAAGAAGGCCCTGTCGCCGAACTGATTTATCCGAGATGCTCACTTCATTAAAGTATGATTTGTTTTTATTCAGATGATAATAAATCTGGTTCTAAAATTATATTCCAGTGTCGATCTTGGTGTCTCGTTAAGCGATTTAGTAAAGTAAAGCTTGTTTTATCACCTCCAGAGCACATTGATTCTTTTAATGTATAATCGGCTATTGGACGTCAAACATATAGTCATTAGAAAACTTCTGTCGCCACATAGGCTACTCTTTCCAATAAGCAGGAAGGGATCTTTTATATGCTCTTTTCCACAAACAGGACAGCACATACCACATTGATTCTTTTATTGTATAATACCACAGCCTCTGATGAATCAGTTATGGACCACTGGTTGTTGCGATTTGTAAGCTATCATTTTCTTGGTGATATAGGTTCGGCAGGACTACCCTTTATTGCGAGAGCTGAAACGAAAGCTGGTGGCTTGTACTTATAAAGAGTACGGGTGTAATAAACTTTCAAAAGGAGATGAGTTACAAGTGAGTATACATTAAACTCCTAATGGACACCTTGACTAGTGACGTAATTGTCACGTGACTTGCATTCAAAATGGATTTGGTTGACAAAACAAAGCATACCAGTGCAGGTGTGCATAGAAATCAATAAACCAATAAAGAAATTCTTCAATTGAATATCAGTTTATCATATTTAAACTTAAAAGAAAAACCACCTCGCAAATGCTCAGAATCTCAGCTTAGCATTTCTTGGTCACTGTCTGTGCCTGCACAATGGTTCCAAATCATTGTGAATGAATGCATCAATAAATAAATACAACCATGAGCATAATTTAGATATAATTGACATTTGTTATACTAGAGACTAAAAATAGGAAAGAAAATTAAATGAAAATATTATTAAATAAAGCTTCTGATGAATTTGAAATAATATGTATCATATTTATATAGCCCATTTTTTTATGTCATCTCTATAATACAGCCACATCAGGGAAAAGGTGTCTGACACACTGGCAAATGCGTGAATTTCAACTTGTCACGTTTTTGTCACTGGGTGTGCCTGTCGAATGCTTCCATGCAATGTGAATATATAAATTATGTATACATATATATATATATACACCATAGAAGCTTAACCATAACCCAGCTACTAGTGTTTGCAAAGTATCAGCTATGTTTACTGATTACTGGGGACTTCTGCCAACAATCCAATGCACAACATGTAAACATAAACGGTCAACATGTCTATTTTCTGTATCAATATTGTTATTGTCGAATCTGTGTAGTATATGCATGTTTGCCTTATGTACAAAGGAGCAGCCTACATTAATTGCACATTGCAGACATATGTTATTAAGCTAGCTACCTAGAGTACATTAACTGTCTTCAGCAGACAGCTTTACCACAATCTGATATAACAAGCCCCCTGTCGCCACAGGGATAATCAAATGAAATAAAGACTATTGGCTTGCAGAGATAACATATGTTATTAGACTAGCTGCCTACAGTATATTAACCTACATACATGTTTTTGTCAGAACGTTGTCCTGATATACCAAGTAACCTTACATATTAACTGACAGATCCTCTTCTGGCTGATCGAGGCACTATTGCGCCTCTAATGCTAGTTCATTATGGTAAAAAAAGAACTATTTGTTTGCACATGCATGGCAGTAGATGGAGCCCTGAAGTCATATAATTGTGAGTGTCCTCTCGAGTGTTATCATCCAGCCTTCCCTTGAATCCTTCTACTATTGGTGCTTCAACCACTTGTTTCGGAAGACTTTTCCATGGATCTGTCACTCGAAAGAAAAATTTGTGTTTCCTGATGTCAAGTCTGGGCCTCTCCTCCTTGAAGATCTTATACCGCTGGCCCAGGGTGTTGGCACCTACTCTGGGGTTGAAGACAGTTTGTTGGTTCGCATACTAAAGGGGTTCGATAATCGCAGGGTTGGCTGAAGACCTGTACTATTCATAAGTAATCTCAACAATTTTAGAAACACGAGGACACGTGTGAATTTAGCTGGGTGCAGTGTGAACAATTTCCAAAGGGCTGTCTGCAAAGAATTAGACGAGGTGAAGAAGAGGAACACTCAGTTGAATGCAAATACATCGAGGAATACTGTCACTCTTGCGGACTGTCTAACATCACAAAAATAAACATGCAGGTAAAAATGTGTGGTTGTGTGCGTAACTTGCCTGTGTTGGAGTTTTAAATCCTGGAAACATCTAAGGTCATATCAGGACGGGTACTGAGTTGTGACAGTGTGGACTCATGGCAACTTTATAGTGCTGCCCAACTGGAAATTCAGGTCGCCAGCACCATGACCCGATAACCTACTCAGTCACATTATCCTGACATTGAGCTACCCAGTCCTTACCCTATCCTATTAATGCCAAGTGCTAGCCCAGGAAGCGACAAGTATCAATTTGATAAGTCATTGGTTTGACTGGAACGGGAACCGAACTCCCGATCTCCCGCATGCGAGGCTCGCGCTCTACTGATTCGGCCACAGTGTCCGGTTCAACAGCTAAGCAGCTCATCATGCCACCTGTGCACATCACATCCTATTCCTTTATCCTAACAGGTATGACCAACAAATCGACGATATATTGTAAATTCAAACAACTATCGTTCATTCCACAAGCATAAACCTTAAAAAATTAAAATATTACCATATAAGTGTGATGTTGGCCTTTCAAACAACAAGTATACGCAGGCACCAACGACAATAGATACTATTATTCGATATCCAAATCTCGATTGATCTAGATTTAACTGGGATTGCATAGGTATATGGGGGGGGGGGGGGCGCGCTCATTGATTGTCATTGCGGGGAGCACAGAGGCAACACACACCTAAACACCATCACAGGTTCCGGCCAATCACTCCTCCCCACACAACCCCCCCTCCCCCCATACAAATGTCCTCCTCACCTCGGCCTATCACAGGCCCACATACAACCCAACTACCACCGGACGCAATGGCAAAGTCGGTAGAGTGTAGGCCTCTCATGTGGAATGTCGGGAGTTCAAATCCCAACAGAGTCAAGCCAATGACTTATAAAATTGGTTGTCGCTACCTAGCCTGGTGCTCGGCATTAATAGGATAGGACAAGGACTGGTTAGCACAGTATCGGGATAATGCGACTGTCTGGGATAGTGGGTCAGAGTGCTGACAGCCTGGTCTCCCAGTGGGGCAGCACTATAAAGTCGCAATGAATGCGCACTGTCACAAGTTGGTACCCATTCTGTTATGACCCTAGATGTTGCCAGGACGTAAATCTCCAATAACCAACCAACCAACTGTACACCTTTTCATGACCCGCTAACCAACACCTCCCCTGATTAGGTAGTAAAACAGTGTACCAAATCAGAACAAAACCTTCTTTTTTTTAAACCAAAAAAAACAATGATAAATATTTGGTTTTGAAACAATGATTGATAAACATGCTTGATTTTTTTAAACATTTTTTAAAATTTATTTTATTGAGGCTGTATTTATACTGTCCATAGCATATAAGCCTGGGTACCCAGGCTTGTTTTCAATGCTGGCCAGTTGTAGTGTTGGTGTTATCTTACCATACAGTGGCTGCTGATTGCCTGCATTTCAGTAGCAGATAGATAATTGGTTGGTATGGTTAATAGCCTATGTTAGTTTTTTTGGATTTTCTTGGTATATATGTATCTATTTTTTCTACTCTTATTACTAGACTAGCCTACGCCTATTTACATAGCATAGGCTTGTACGTAGCTGTGTGGTGTGTTATCTGGCTACTTTTGGCATGGTTACCTTCCATTGGGCGTCCCGCTGGTGGGCCGTGACATATCACATGCACCTTTGCAGTGCAGCTTATTTGGGGTTTCCTAGCCATAATTCACGACACGAGACGGAGCTATATTATGGAACTTTATTGGAGTTCGGTCATGTAGCATAGCAGCAAGAGTACAAGTGGACAAATAGGAGTGTGAGATCATAAGTGGCGAACAGTGGTCAATGTATCAATAGTAGGGTGAATGAACAATAGCGAATAAGTGATCATCCAGGCATAATAAGCAAGTGAAGTGTCGATAGTCCGTAATCAATAAGGTCATGGTTATCAGGGCATCAATGGTATAATCAGTAGTTAAGTGGATCATGTAGATCATCAAGAGTCAATGGTTAATCGGTACATATAATGGATGCATCAGTACAAGTGATGATCAGAAAGTAATAGTTGAGTAGTTAATGTCGGATCATGTAGATCACCAATAGAGTCAAGGTTTATCGGTACATATAATGAATGTATCAGTACAAGTGATGATCAGAATAAGTAATAGGTTAGTGCATCAGGTATGCGGACAGGTGGTCGGTGTATGTTGGATTTGTGTGCGTGTGGGTGTGGAGGGCGTAGGGGGTTGTGAGGAAGGGGGAGGTGTGGGAGAGAGGGAAGGGGGAAGGGAGGGTCAATGGAAGGATCTGAGGTGGTGTGTTTCGGGCGCGATCCGGGCCTCAACCCTTCATGTGGCGAGTTGGCGGGTGGGTGGTCGAATTAAGTGGGGTCTTGTCGGTGCGCTGTCTGTTGAGAAGTGGGCTGAGCGGGAGGCGCAGGGGAGTGTAGGGGCAGGGGAGGGTGTGACGTCGGCGGGCGCTGGTTCCCGGTTGTGGGGTAGTGGCGCCATCTGCAGGGCAGTGGGGGAAGTAGGGCAGGCAGGGCGTGGTGTCGCCGTCTGTAGGGAGGTGGTTGAGTGAGAGGGAAGGGTGGGGAGGAGGGCAGAGGCGGTAAGGGAGGGGAGGGGAGGGCCAGCTCCGACTCGGTCTCGAATTACCCATATTACCGAAGTAATATGCACATTTTGCACAGATATTTTTTGGAAGTTTTTAGGTCAGGAATTTGTCGTTCCTTTACCGTTTGGGCATTCCACACCTTGGCAGCCATTTCCAGCATGCTTCTCTCATGAGCTTTTATTTGGCTTCTGGTCTGCTTTAGTAGTGGCACATTATTTGCTCTAGTAGCCCTTTGTGGTTTTGATTGATGAAATGCCTATGTTGTAAAAGCATGCACCAATGTTGCTGACTTTGCATTGATTGATTAATTGATTGATTGATGAAATTGCCATCCTGGTATATTGCACTTGTTTGATGAATTTGCTATGAATAATATTGAACCAGTCTTTGTCTGTCGCTGTCTCCTGAGTGTATTAATTGTTTAGAGTTGACCACATTGGTTCCTCCCGATGCTTTGTGAAAGCCGTCGGCAAACACGCATAAATACAGTAAAACCTCTCTAAATCGACCGACCATGGGACCAACTTTAAATGGTACATTTAGGGAGGGGGTCGGTTTCGGGATTTCTTTTAATTGTTACAATGGTATTGTACGGGTGATCGTTTGGGACCCAAATAAAGCGATCAATATAAGGGAGTGGTCGATCTGTGGAGGTGGTCGGTTAGAGAGGTTTTACTGTAATGAGTCAAACATGGCGATTGCCATGACTTTATTTGTCAAACTTAGAAATAAAGTGATGTTATTCCCAACAAGAGCGCTTCCCTTGCGAGAGGTCGTGGGTTCGAATCCCAGCCGATTCCATGTTAAATGAATAAAGTACAGATGTTTTATGAAGTGCGTCTATTAAAAAAACTAAGCACATTGATTAATTGGTCCAGCATTAATAAAGTATCATGCATGGCATACAGCCAAGTTGATTGTGGGCATCCTATCAACAACAAACGTCATATGAAGGCTGGTACCTATTTGTGATGATTCACACTCGATATAGCGATATAGCGAATGGTAGTCAGGAAGTGTGAACACTTATTTGTCTCTCAATTTTTTTTTTTTGGTACATTAGTTGTCCCAAGCAGGGGAAATCCCAGTCACAGAGGACTGGTCTTCCCCACTCCACTGCTGGTTGATAGAAAGCCCGAGCCTACACTTTTACCAACCCGAGGGATTTTTAACCTCCCACACCACATAGACATGGTATGAGAGCAACCGGCCTTTGATGACGCTGTAAGTTATACACAGCGGTGGAAATCCAAATTGGCAGAGCTAGGGGCACGGGGAATCGAACCGCCGACCCTCAGATTAGGAGTCTGACCTAGAAAAAAGTCAGACACTCTAACCACTCCGCCACAGAGAAAGCCACCATGGCAGTTAAAAGTTGCATAGTCTACTATGGTTTCTTGTATAGATACTATTAGGTTCATTGTAACAATCACCTTTAATGTAGTTGGAAGTAACTGCTATTTTAAATGGTTAACTTTGGAGATAATTGAACTGAAAACATGACAAATTAATGTTGGTGTGCACATCAACATTCTGACACCATTGGCTTCAGCAGTAGCATGCTCTATTAAATTGACTTAGCATTCCTTTCTGTTCAGCAACAAACTTTTAATGAATAGATCAGCATCTAAGTTGGATATATAGAATAAAATCTAGATAAGTGCTTTGGTTTCGAAATAGGACTATGCAACTTTAATAATGCTGCTGCCCTGGAGTGTCATAAAACTTCCACATTGATATGCCGCCCCACTCAGTCAGACTATTCCGATAAGGTGCAGACTAAGCTATTCATGGACAAATATAGATTATGGCAATTATGGCAGGCCATTCATCATGCACTGAATGTAGCATTGGCTTAACGTGCATGTCCCACCAGCAATGTTTTATATTCAGCTGAACTTTTGCAGGGTCATATAGCGATGGACTGTCCAGAGACTGAAATAAGCTGCGTGAACAAATGCAATGGCTCCAAAATATTACGGAAGAACGTAATTATCAAATGCATATATATAATTATCTATACACTGCGTCAATTTCTTCTAATATAATCATAACTACCACAGTATAATTATAATTAAAGTATAAGAGATGGCTACGCACTCGTAGGAGAAAAGAGACAAAGCGAGGAGTGGTGGAAGCCTCCGATTTATTGACAGAGGCTCTGGCCGAGCAATATACCGCCCTACCTACTACAAAGCTTGAAATCTAGGCTCATGTGATGCCAACTGTATGTACAGGCGTGTGACTGGTGTGGTGTCGCACAAAAAGGTGTCCCGGAACACAGTAAATCGGCTGAACCCGTGTATGAATAAATAAATAAATAGCATGCATAATAAAAGAGAAATAAATATCACAAGAATGCTCTGCCCCTTTATATTCATATAATACGTTATATCTCATATATATATATATATATATATATATATATATATATATATATATATATTGCGAATTCCCTGGTACAATTCCACACGCAACTGCAGAAATGGTACATAGCTTGATATTATTATTAGAAGATAGCATAATTGATCATTGTTTCCGGAATTTGGCATTCTTTTAAGCAGGATTCGCTATTACAGTTATGGTCACCTTATTTCAAAATTAAATTTTTGAATTTGCTATTCACTATATTTATATAAGGATATTACAATTCTAGAAATATTAATTGTGACGTATCAGTTGAACTACTAAGAATAGCTATGTCAGCTGATATGGGTAATATACGCTGAATGACACTAATATACTCACAGTTTGACTACATAGGCCTTCAACCTTGATTCAGCCTATAACAACTGTTGGCAAATAGATTGCTTCAAGATATACCAATCAGGAATAATCGTATTTGATCATGATATTTCTAATCAAGAAAAGTTGTGTGTGTAGTTGTTGGTAGTTGGGTAGAGGAGGTTGGTGTGTGGTTGGAGGGCTGGAGGTCTGCTTCGAGTAGCTTTACTACCCTTCTTCCCTCCAGGTGGCATCTCAGCTCTCTCCATCAGCCCACTTCACGACCATCGTGTAATCAGTACTGTGGGAATGGTGTTCCCTGACTTAGTTTGCAAGGGGGAATGACATTGACTCACTGCTCCTTTAAAGATCTGGTCACATGTTTTACTATGTATTTCTTACATGAATATTCGATGTATTTAATGAAATATTTTACTTGGAATGGGCTACGTGAGCTCAAACCAAGTAGGTCAGGATTGGTCTGCCAAGTACCATTAGATCTTATTATTCCATGGTTAGTAGTAGTTCTGACATCACACATGGAAAGGGGAGGGTGGGCTTACATTGGGTATAAGCAGTGATGTAGTGCTAAAAATAAGTGAGGGTACACATGTTTAGATTTATTTGAAACAGTGAGTAAATGTCATTCCCGTTCCCAAACTAAGTTAGGGAACACCGTTCCTACAGCACTAGATCGCTGATTATAAGATGGTGGTGAAGTGGGCTGATAGAGGGGAACTGAGATGCCACCTGGAGGGAATAAGGGGAGTAGAGCTACTTGAGGCAGACCTCCAACCACACACCAACCTCCGCTGCCCAACTACCAACAACTACACAAAAAGGTTACAGTAGGTTAGAGGTGACAAGTAGCAAAGATAGCAGGATCATTACATTCATCATAATATGCGTATAACTACTTATACATAACATGAAGCTTCAAATTTACTTTATCTGATAGTAGGGTTTGCGCTACTTTCCAAGTCTGTAATATATGTCAGACTACATCACTGTAGATAGTAAAAAGGTCTGAATGGTATTAATAGCCCCACCTTGACCACAGCTATCCTCAAAGTTCGATTATGCTTCGGCCCTAAATAACTGCTAGAGTATAGGTCGTTTCAAGTTACACAAATTCTGACCAGTCATATTTGATCATAATAATTGAGAAAGAGTAGAGTTTGTTTTACCATGTTAGTGCCCCTTTAAAGCAGTGGTTGTAATGTAGTACCTGTTATTCCCGCCAGTTGGATGACCACCTGAAGATCTGTCCAATGAGGCCACAGCAATGCCTCTACACCGCCTACGGCTGCACATTCCAGGTATGTCGGAATAATGTGACTGAGTGCGATATCTTACCATGGTGTACCACCTCACCACAGATACTGCCTTAGTTTTCAGTGATTGTAAGTTGTATTGCTGTGCTTTCTATTTAACTCTGTCATGCGGTATTAGTATACCGGGAATTATCAATTTGATATTCTACCGAATTGCCGATATAATGGAAATAAGGAAACCCATGTTAATTTAAAACAAAGTCAAACTGGATAGGTATTACACCACCTACTCAGTGGGAACAGTAATGACACATCGAAAACACTGTCTAATGAGTCTAAAAGTGAGAAAAATAGCAAAACATGAATGGGTAGAGCTTCAGTCTTCTGTTTTGGGAGATCGGGAGAACCCATGAGTTTGTGGGTTCGAGTCGAGTCAAACCAATGACTTCAAAATTGATACTTGTCGCCTCCTAGCCTGGTGCTCGGCATTATTAGAAAAGGGCAAGGACTGGTTGGCTCAGTGTCAGGATAATGTGACTCAGTGGGATATCAGGTCATGGTGCTGGCAGCCTGGTCTTCCAGTGGGGCAGCACTATAAAGTCGCTATGAATGCGCACTGTCACAAGTCAGTACCAGCCCTGATATGACCTTAGATGTTGCTAGGACGTAAAACAACAACAAACAAAGCAGGTGAAAACATGATTTATCTATCCGGACCAAAGCTGAAAGGCTTAATAACCACTTCAATGAAACACTTGTTTTGTTCTTATTTATGTTTTGGGAATACTAGGTTTCTTCAACCTAACTAATACCTTTTTAGTAGACATCAACTAAAATAAAACTAGAAACACGCTTTTCATGCCGAAGCGGCTGTTGAGATTTGGTCTGGCTGGATGTATTTTTCAATTAAATTTGTACTTCACAATTTCTATTATAAATGAAAGGGTTGGATGGAACTCAAAATTGGCATGGCGATGCTTGAGAAACAAATACTTGCGGCCTACCATGCGTCGTAAACAGGTTTTATTTCTTCATTGTCTCTATGTTCTTCTGTTTTGCTTGTGTAATTAGCATAGCACATATAGAACGCCACGTGAAAACAAAGACAAGTGGGCATAATATCAAAGCATTAATATTATGCATACCTGTCCTAAAATTGCCAAAGGGGTCTAAACATTCTAATTGATAATTTCATTCGAAGCTCCAATAAATCAAAAGCAATATGCTTTCTGAATTTTAAAATTATTCCAAAATTTGAGTGAGATATGCGCATTTGAAAGTTGTTGACTTTCCGATCTTTTGTATTAGCTAATTCATTAGAGAAGTACCTTATTGAGGAGTGGTAAATAGGTTCATTATAACAACATTTCTTCGTAGTTTCTTTATTAATGGCCCGTCTTGATATGAACTTAGATGTTGCCAGGACATACACACTCCAACAAACAAACTTTATTAATGGTCAGCTCCTGGTCAAACTTGACATCAAGGTTCTTCTTGGTATGGCACATCACCTCAGCCTATCAAAACATATCAACAGATTTTTTTAAATCACAGAAAAATGTGGCTTTCCATGGCAACCGTAATACAATCATGCCCACCTACAATATGACAGTCATCTATAGTTTCTTTATTAATGGCCACTAACTCCTCTGTTTTATTGCAGGGGACGGAGGCGGAAGTGATGGAGCACGCCAAAACCAGCCATGTAGAAACCATAGCAGCCTATCTACAGGCAGAAAGAACAGACTTGAGTGCCAAGCTAAGAGACCAGGTACAGTAAATCTTTATATTTAATCATGTATTGCAGAGAAAATGTAGGACATATAAACACCAACTACATTATTAGCTCTTACTAAGAACAAGTCCGCTCCAACCAGTTACAACTGGCTACAGTTCACACAAGGTTGATTGATTGATTGATTGGTGGTTGCTTTACGCCGTGTCGGCAGCATAGGCCATATTCGCGGCGAGAAATGTTTGTTTTTTGTTCAAACCATCGCTTTTACATGTAAAAGCAGACAATCAATTATGTGCTGCCAACAAGGAGGCAGCACTGTTGGGATATGACATGCATACTGTCTTTGTACTTCAACACTCCTCCTCAAGATGTATGTCGTCTTAGTCAAATAAAAAGTTCATAACTGCGTGTTCATCTATAAAATGTCCTTTTAGCAAATAGTATTATGAAGACATAAATAATGGCTATCTTGTGACAGGATTAACAAGCTTTTTACTAGCTAGATATGTAGCAATCAAAGGAAATCTAAACCAAGCTTATTATTCTCAAAATAGCATTATTTTTCATATGATAGAAAAGGTTCACTAGAGAGGAGTGATTACTAGCAGATCACTCTCTTCTCACCGTCTTTGCTACGGGAGTCCCTATGCTAAGATAGGCCCTAATGTTCATTAGTTTGCTGAACTGAAGGAAAGGGAACAGTAAAATCATGTGACAAGATCTTCAAAGGTGTGCCGGTCGGACGCGGTGGCCGAATCGGTAAAAGTGCTCGTTTCCGGTGCGGAAGGTCGGGGGCTTAATCCTGCAAAGTCAAACCAATTGTTAACTAGCGGTATTTTACACACCAGAATCTTTATAGGAAATATAACCCTAACTTCTGTGTGTGGTGGCCGGAAAGCACTAATGTATGATATTACTCAAGCGATGATCCGCTTACTGTATCTGCTTACTATATCTGCTTACTATATCTGTTCCAAGAAATATCAAACCAACAGAAATTAAGTGTGGTAAAGTCTAGTAGGGAGGGGTGGCTGGCTCCTCCTGCTGTGCTGTCTCCAGGTCATCTGCCTGCCACACCCCCTGCCCAGCTCTTTTATTCAGATTCAACATTCAAAATACAGGTACACAGTTGCTGGGAGTCTCCTCAGTCAGAGAGTGTCACATGGCATTTCATTGGCTGAACCCCTCCAGTCAGTGGTGGGGGGTGGGGTGGGGGGGCCAACCCACCCACCCCAAGTCAGATACATATTTTTCCATCAAGTTCACCAATTACACTTATATGGGAATATCAACCCTGTTTATATTGACATAACACCTGTGGTCACCAGTCCCTTAGATTGGGACAACTCCAAAATAGTAGGAGTTTCTACATGCCTTACTTTGAGAATTACATATTTTATCATCTTTAGTTCAGCAAACTGCCACCAGGTGGGGCAGGGAGGGCTCACCACACACACACACACACACTCCTCCCACCTCCAGCCTGACACCTGGCTTTGGCAGGTCCTGCAAACACACACACACACACAGCCCCCATGCATTGTCACCTGTGTGCTAACACTCCCTCAGATACTGGCATCTGTAAGTCATACCATAACAATAACAGGCACACAGAAATTCTTGACTTAATTATTATACCCATTATGTGGCATTCTTCACAGACTATTTGTCTGGGTGAAGAAACCAGTCTGCATCAACTGTATATGCTGCCCTTAGTTTCAGCATTTACCTCCTTTCATACAATATATAATACAAACAGACTTCAATTCAGTAATACATGTAAATATACCAATACAGTCATAATTTTCCAGAGTTCTTATCTCCAGTGGTTATATTTGATGTAGAACCTTAGAACAATCTGATATTAATTATCACTTCACTTAATATACATAATCTACCATGGTTTCACAACTTGGTTTGAATATTATGCATATGTATTTAGCAACATGATAGAATGAATTAGGTATTATTAGAGAGGTTTTATAGTGGTACTTATATAATTTGAATATTATTATAATGACTTTATAGAAATAACTGGATGATTTAAATATGATTAAAACAGTTTTCTCAATGCTTCACATATGAGTTTTATGAAAAGGGGATATTTTTAGAATTTATTTAAACTATTATTAATTTATGAACCGGACCTAAAAAGTCGGAATATTTTACACAGTGACTTAGAAAACTATACTTGTCACGACTGGCGCCCAGCATTACTAGGACAGGGCAAGGGATAGTTTGCTCAGTATCAGGATAATGTGACTGAGTGAGACATCTGGTCATGGTGTCAGGAATGTAGTCTCCAAGTGGGGCAGCACTATGAAAGCCGCCATGAGTCCACCTAGTCCTGATATGACCTAAGATGTTGCTAGGACGTCAAATCCCAACAAATAAACTTCGGTCAAGCGACTACTGAAAATAACAATTTAAAAATTATTTACCATCTCCACCATCCGATAATATTCCTCTCTTCAAAGGGTAAAATTTGCTATATTATTTTGGACAGGAGATGAACTTCAATCTAAGTGTTAATAGGGCAAATGCATTAGAAGAGAGATTCAGAATCATTGAGCAAACCTGTGCTCAGAACACCGACAAAATCCAGCAGCAACAGGTCAGTAAATAATGGCTACTTAGCATGCAGTATCTTAAGATAAAAATGGCAGTAATGTAGACACCCATGTACGGAAACTAATGAATTTTGCAAACACAATATTTTCTACATCCACATGTATTGCTGGTACAGAAATAACAAAATCGTCAGTATTAGAATAATATGCTTTGAAGTGGTTACTTTCTCTTAATATTTTTTAAATTGTCTGTTTTAGTGTGAATTAATATATTTTAAAGTAGAAACTATGAGAATAACACCGGACCGGATTGATCAGGGATGAGAACAGGTCAGACCTAAAAAGGCGGGGCATAGCTCAAAAGTCAGGAAACTGTCAATCGGTGGGAGATTAATATAGGACTACATTTCAAATGCGAGTCCCCCAAAAGTTGGGAAAATGCTGACCAGCAGGAACTCCTCATCTCTGATTCATGAAATCTTTAAGAGAATAAATCATTTGTTTTTTTCTGAATGCAACGTTATAGCTTATCAACCACACACTTTATTAGCTACCTGTTTAAACCTTTTACAGAGTATTGGGGTACCATGCATCGTGTGATGAACTGCAGTTCCTCCTCTTGTAAGAAAGAACTGCACTTGTTATGTTCACTTCAACTGATGGGTCGTCCCTGGTTTATTGCCATTAATAGTGACCTATTGACTAGTCCTATTCAAAATACAGGCTATAAATAATATGAAGAGGTTGAGTGTAGAGATTGCTGTCACTATCTGGCAGTGGGGGCTCAATGTATTACAGTTACATAGTCTGATGGTTTTTAGTTTTTGTCATTTTCTGAGATAAACATATTAGGTTGATCGTTATAATCTATCTTACTTTAGTTTGAAGTAACTTTTATTTTAAATAGCTAACTTTTGAGATATTTGAAGTGAAAACATGCCAAAGATAAGCATAATCAAATCTAAGTTAGTGTTTTGGTTTTGAAAATCTGATGCCGTCATCGGACTCTGCCGCTTTAACTACTGCAATATGTAACTGTTCAAACTCCCAAATCACCCTCTGTGCTTTCAGGAAACAATCACAAAACAACGGCAAATCATCATGAATTTCGAAAAGGGGAAATCACAACTCGAGAAGCTCAACTCCAAGATGGCGGCCTTGGATCAGACAGTATCGACGCTGCAGCCCGAGATGGAGACATTCCGGCAAGAGGTTGGGGCATCATCCAACAAGCTTACGCAATTCGACATCCGCTTCCAGTTGCTGGAAACATCGTCATATGACGGAACGCTACAGTGGAAGATCACCGACTACACAAGCCGGAAGGAAGCCGCCCAGAGCGGACATGCGCGTTCGTTGTACAGCCAGCCCTTCTACACATCCAGACACGGCTACCGGATGTGCGCGCGCATCTACCTGGATGGTGACGGGATCGGTGCTGGAACGCACATGTCGCTCTTCTTTGTTGTGATGCGCGGGCAGTATGACGCGTTGCTAGTGTGGCCGTTCCGTCAGAAGGTGTCGCTGATGCTGCTACGGCAGGGAAGCAGCCATGGGCAGAACATCGTAGATGTGTTCCGGGCTAACCCTTTCTCCTCTAGCTTCCAGCGTCCAGGCAGCGAAATGAACGTAGCGTCTGGGTGTCCGTTGTTTGTCAGCCAAGCCATACTGGAAGCCAAGGACTCGGTCTTTTTACAGCAGGACACCATTTTTATCAAAGTAGTAGTTCACCTTTAAAGTTCTTACTGGATCTAATAGCCCTGTCACACTATGACGCTTCTCGCTGGCATGACGTCAGCGCGCAAAATATCTTCTACACGTTGAGACATGTCCAACTTTTCGACGGTTTGGGGAAAAAGATCAGCATCAGCACAGCGCGTTATTCGCGCGCGGCCAACGTTAGTCGACGAGTGAGGAAAAAAAATAAGAAGGTTTGGCGCGATGTGCTCATATGACCTTAGATGTTGGTAGGATGTAAAACAACAAAGCAACCATTTGGCGTAACGTGTGGGAACGACCCTCACATGCGCGCGTCGTCTGCCTAGTGTTCGCATAATGATCTTCCACCGCTGTCGACGTGCTTCTGACGTCGCATTAATATTGGCACCCGCGCGTTGACGCGCGTTGTCAGTCGTCGCGCTTTTTTGACATGCTAAAAACATCTAGCGACCAACTACGCATGCCGCCGTCCTCCGGCGACTGTCGACATCCAGGATAGTGTACTGACGTGTACCGACGTTCGCATAATATCCCCCTAATGTTTCCCGAAGTTTCCCGACGTTTCACCAAAAAATGACAAACGTTGATGCGCGTTGGAGAGAAACATCGTAGTGTGACAGGGGTATAGCAGGTGTCACAAAGGAATTGAAAGATGGACACAGAATAATTCTACAAATGTTTGGGTGTGAAGAAGCTTTGGTGTGTTTAGTAACGGAAAGAGATGTGAATGCTTAGATGTATGTGTGGCAAGTGGTTCTTTATTGCACTGAGTCACCATGTCACACCGTCCTAGTATGACCTTAGATGTTGCCAGGACGTAAAAATCCAACAAACCAAAAAAAACACGTCACATGAATCATGTGAGCCCTGTCGTGGGGTCCGGCTTGTTACTTGTAGTTCTTATAGACCTATTTCAAATGACGTTAGCATAGGTATCTAGGTCACTGCGCGTGCAGCTTGGCTGCAGGACGAACACGGTCACACTGCAAACTCAATGGTTATGAGCAATCTTCATAGAGAAAAGGTAAAATATCTCTAAAACCACACCGCCTTTTTAAATTTTTTTTTTTTTATTGAGGCTGTATTTATACTGTCCATAGCATATAAGCCCGGGTACCAAGGCTTGTTTTCAATGCTGGCCAGTGGTAGTGTTGGTGTTATCTTACCATACAGTGGCTGCTGATCAGGAATTTGTCGTTCCTTTACCGTTTGGGCATTCCACACCTTGGCAGCCATTTCCAGTGTGCTTCTCTCATGAGCTTTTATTTGGCTTCTGCTCTGCTTTAGTAGTGGCGCATTATTTGCTCTAGTAGCCCTTTGTGGTTTTGTTAGAAGTTTAATGTTTTGACTATACCTATATGCTAATGTTTTCAAATGAATTATTCTCCTATTTTCTAGTAGTTTCACTTTGGTTCTTTTGTGTATGTCATAGGTTGGGTGCAGCTTGTCTACTCTTAGACAGATTTTTAGGGCTCTGTTCTGCAGTGTTTGCAGTTTTTTTAGTAGTTCTTTTCTCGCACCCATGTAGTTTACATCTCCATAGTCAAAATAGGGGAGCACCATGCCCTTGAAGATTTTTATTGACATTTCTTGTGTCATGTAGTCTCTTAGCTTTGCAAATAGCCACAGTTTGTGGTTTACTTTTTGTATAATTTTATTTATACATAGGTTGTAGTTTAGTTGGCTGTCCAACTCAAGGCCTAGGTATTTGTAATGGTCTACATTTTCTAGTGTTTGGTTTCCTAACTTACAGTGTAGTTTTCTTTCTGGCATTTGTTTATGCGAGAAGAGTACTGTTTTTGATTTGCTTGTGTTGATGGTTATTTTGTTGGACTCACACCACTCATCTAGTTTTAGTAGGAGTTTATTTAGTTTAGTTATTACCTCCTCTTCTGTGGTGCCATTTGCATATATGACTGTGTCATCTGCATATAGTTGGAGGCATTCAGTTTGCAACCATTTTTCAAGGTCATTTATATAGATTATAAAGAGTAGTGGCCCTAACACTGACCCTTGGGGTACACCACATGTGACAGGTTGGTTGTCTGATAGTGTATTGTTTATTTTTGTTTTCTGTTGCCTGTTGTTCAGGTAGCATCTTATCCAATCCATAGTGTTGGATTTTATGCCCATGGTTTTTAGTTTTTCCAGTAGTGTTTTTGGTTCATTGATGTTAGGTTAGCTATTGTTTTTGATGTGGAGTGCAGTTTCCTGAAGCCCCCTTTCCTGAAGCCCGCCTAGAAACAAACCGCTTGGAACACATATAGAAAACATATTCAACGAAAAGATTATATTAAGTTTATAATGTTAGGGTTCTGCATTTTTATTAATTATGAATAGAATTGACGTTTCGCAATGCGTGTATCGGTAAACTCAATGCATTGTCAATGCCCGTGAGCAATCTTCCTACAGAAAAAGTTAAATATCTCTAAAACCACACCACCTAGAAACAAACCTGTTGGCACACATATAGAAAACATTTTCAACGAAAAGATTATAATAAATTTATAATAATCTGCATTTCTATTAATTTTGAATAGAATTGACGTTTCGCACTGCATGTATCGGCAAACTCAATGCATTGTCAATAGCCGTGCGCATGCATACACAATGTTTATAAACATGAACATTATATATATATAATTTTCAGTGCGTGAGTAACAGTATTCGCGTACTGGTAGCGGTGGGGGGGGGGGGGGGGGGCGCCACCTGTCCCACCATGACGAGGGGGGTCAACCCTAAAGTAGTACACACAATATAGGTGGCCAAATAAGGAATCTTCCCTTACGCGGCTTTATGCTCACATAAGTTTTATACATCACACACACATATATATATACATATACATATATATACATATTGTAACATAGCAGTGAATATATGGAGACTGCTTCCTAACAGATAGTTTGCCTTTTATAGTGGTTACAGCACATGTTTGGACTGTCCTACTCATCCCATCTCTTCATTAGGACTGGCCTACCCAGCAACTATATAAGGAGCATAGTCACAACTCTGAAGTTAAGTCTTCAACCAAAGATTGGGCCGATTTATCGGAGCCTCTCTACTAATGTTGCAGTTCTGCAACCAGTAACCGTTGTAAGGTTACAAACACCCCCAATCGTCATCGGTACTCTCGGTACTCTACTCCCAGACATCGAGGCGTCAACATCTCCAAGTCAGTTAGGCCTGAAACCTGATCTGGCTAGTTACAGCTTATGGAATGGATTCAACTTGCTGAGCTTCTACAGTATTGACCAATGGGCGTGAGGAGGATTGGTGACTGTGGTGTCTGCCTTTTCCCACATCACTGCTGCTTAGCCTGACATGTACATCCATCATCAACTGAGACTCTATACCTGTATGGTTGGCAACAGCTCACAGACAATGGATCATCTATATCCATCAACATCACAAGGCAACTGAGATATTGAATAAGCACCAAGAGGACTGAGTGTATCTATCATCCATAGGGACTACACAGACAGTTGTGAGTGTAATATCATACCATTGAGAATTTATATGTAACTGTCCACTTTGTAATTGAGAATATATGTTATAAGTACATATTTGTGTATCGTTATTTATCTTCTTTACTAAGAATAGAAGATGTTCCAAATTCTCTTTTCTCCTCACTATATTAGCTAGTCTATAAGATTAGGCATTAGTTATTATATGTGACAGTATATATATATATCTTTAACCATCGTGCTTTATCAGTTTACCATCTCGTTTCTTATGTGTTGGTTCTTTTATAAATAATTTGTCTTAACGTCATCGTCTTTCCGGGCCGCTGGTGTAGTAAGTTCAAAACACTACCCCACAACAACACTACGGTAGTGTTTTCAACCTAGGTTCAAAACACTACGGTGGGGTTATCAACTTAGGTAAAGGTAGGTTCAAAACACTACTGTGGCCACACTCAAAACACTACTATCCTTAAGTTCAAAGCACTCCCTTTAAGTTCAAAACACTATTCTCATGGTGCTGGCAGCCTGCTCTCCCAGTGGGGCAGCACTATAATAAAGTTTCCATGAGTGTGCGCTGTCACAAGTCAGTACCCGTCCTGAGATGACCATAGATGTTGCTAGGACGTAAAACAACAACAAACAATCAATCAAACACCGCAGCCTGGTCAGCATATCAATATGTACCAGTAGGTTACATTTTGTGGCATTGTTCATATTGCTACGGCAATATGGGTAATTCGAAACAGAGGCGGGAAACCTCCCCTTCCTACCCTCCTCCGACCTCCCCTCTCTCTCCTCCCCTCCCCCACTCTCTCCCCCCCTCACCCCTTCTCTACGTCCCCTCGCCTCCACTCTACCCAGACGGCGCCACCGACGCCCCCCTTTTCCTCTCCCCTCCTCCCCTCCAGGTGGCGGCACCGGCACCCACCGCTGGTGCCGCCGCTGGTCCCCTGCCTTTCCCCACCTCACTTCCGCTCTCCTCTCACTCTCCCACTTCTCCACCACACGCCTCGCCACCAACACCTCGCCACACGCCTCGCCACCAACACCTCTTTTCACTCTCCCCACACAAGTGCATCCCCCCCACCCAGTGCGTTGAGTGGCTCGGGTTTGAGGTGGACACGGTCGATATGATCGTCCGGATCCCCCCGGCCAAGCTCGACGAAGTCGTCCCGAATGCGCCGCCTGGGCACCCACAACAAAGGCGTCCAGGAAGGACCTCCAACGCCTAGTTGGGAGGCTCCAACATATTGCAAAATGCGTCAGACCCGCCAGGCGCTTCATGAACAGGATCCTCAACGCCCTCAGAAGTGCACCTTACACCGGAAAGCACACCATTACCGCCGAAATGACCAAGGACATACTATGGTTCAGGCAGTATGCCCATGCCTCCAACGGCGTTGTCCTCCTCCGCCCACCACCCAAGCACGAATGGGTGATCGAGTGCGACTCTTCCCTCCTCGCCGGCGGAGCGCACTCCCCCGCAGGTTACATGACTGAAGAATACCAGCCAGGCTTCCTGGCCGACGGACACAACATTGCCCAGCTCGAGGCTATAAACCTGGTCGTCGCCCTCCACGCACTCACCCCCCCAAACCCCCAGGACTATGCCGTTGTGATCAACACCGACAACCAGGCCTCCCAGATCGTCCTCGACTCCGGTGCCGGGAGGGATCCAACCCTCTGTGCCTGTGCACGGGCGATCTGGCGATTCGCTGCACTTAGCTCTTGCGAAATCCAGGTCATCCACAAGCCAGGTGCCGAGATAGCCTTCGCAGACGCCCTCAGCAGGGCCCCCTTCGACCATGCTGCAAGACTCAGAGCCAACCGCTTTGTCGACGACATGGGCCTCACCCGCATACGGGCTCACCACGACTCCTCCCTAGTCACCGATGATGACTAGCCTGGAAGAGACACTAACTTGCCTCTCTCTTCCAGGCACACACCAGGACCACCAAGACGTCATCCACCTGTTCCGCGCCGGGCTCGCCCACGGGACATGGCGGAATAAGCATCGACAAGTCACCACCTACCTCGAGCACGCCCGCAGCCGTGACTACATCCCACTCCGGCCGACCCAGATAGATCTGGCCTCCTACCTCGCTCACCTCTCCACTTCACTCAGGTCACCCGGGGCAATCATGAACCACCTCAGCGCGGCCAAGACCTGGGTGAGGCTTAACGACGGAAAGACCCGCAGCTTCGAGACCTATCTGGTATCCATCGTCAAGCGTGGCATCATACGGACCTCATCCCACCGCCCACGGCAGGCTCCACCCCTCACCGTCCAGCACCTCCTCGGGGTCGTCCGCTACCTTCTACGGGCTGGGCCACGCGCCCGAGTCCTCACATCCGCCATACTCCTCGGATTGTTCTCCCTCCTCAGGCAAGGAAACCTTCTCGTCACCGGCCGGCCCCACGACCCAGGCCACACCATTCGACATAAGGACATCGTCGACTTAGGGACCCACATCACCATCAACGTCCGGTCGACCAAGACCTCAGTCTCCCGCTCGGACCGCTTCTCCATCACGATACCAGCAATACCCGCCTCCGTGTGCTGCCCTGTGAGGGCCTGGCGTCGATACGACACCAGCATCCGGGTGTCGCCCTCTTCGCCAGCCTTCCTCACCCCTCAGCGGTCTCCCCTCACCATCTCGACTCTCACCACCGCGCTTCGCGCTGCACTCTGCGACATTGGATGCCCTGACCATCGGGCTTATACCCTCCACAGCCTCCGTCGAGGGGCTGCACAGGCCTGCGCGGCCGCCGGTGCACCTATCCAAGACGTCCAAGACCTCGGACACTGGCGATAGTTCCAAGCCTACACCAATACGTACCGGCCACCACTCCATCACCGCGGCAAACCCGGGCCTCTTCCCATTTATTTGGTTGAGGTCCGGGTCACCCAGAGACTTCATTCTTGCCTACCTTGATTATCGACTCATTAACCTACCCTCACTCTCGACTTATCTACCTGAACACTTGACCCAACGCATTATTACTTATTGACACTTCACCTATCCTTGAACCTGATTGATTTACCTACACTCATTACTGTACTCAACCATGACCTTCCTAATTGATTACCTTGATCATTGATTATTGACTTACTACTTGACATTGATTACTACCTTCACTTCACCCTTACTCTGATTAAAATTTCCACATTATGTACTACCGCCTCGTGTTTTGAATTGTTCATATTGCTACGGGGCAATATGGGTAATTCGAAACAGAGGCGGGAAACCCTCCCCTTCCTACCCTCCTCCGACCTCCTTCCCTCTCTCTCCCCCCCTCCCCCACTCTCTCCCCCCCTCACCATTCTCTTCGTCCCTCTTGCCTCCACCCCCCTCTACCCAGACGCAGACGGCGCCACCGACTCCCCCCTTTTCCTCTCCCCCTCCTCCCCTCAGTCGGCGGGCCCGGCACCCACCGACTGGTGCCAGCCGCTGGTCCCCGCCTTTCCCCACTCACTTCGTCTCTATCACTCTCCCACTTCTCAACCACCGCCTCGCCACCAACACCTCTTTTTCACCAGCCCACCCGACCCCACAATCATAATGGTTGAGGTCCGGGTCACCCAGAGACTTCATTCTTGCCTACCTTGATTATCGACTCATTAACCTACCCTCACTCTCGACTTATCTACCTGAACACTTGACCCAACGCATTATTACTTATTGACACTTCACCTATCATTGAACCTGATTTATTTACCTACACTCATTACTGTACTCAACCATGACCGTCCTAATTGATTACCTTGATCATTGATTATTGACTTACTACTTGACATTGATTACTACCTTCACTTCACCCTTACTCTGATTAAATTTCCACATTATGTACTTCCGCCTCGTGTTTTGAATTACCCGCCGCCACCCCTGTGCTCTCACCGCAGTCATGCCTCAGACTGCCGGTTGAGTCATGCCTGGAACTATCTCCAGCCACCGCAGTCATGCCTCAGACTGCTGGTGGGGCCATGCAGTCATGTCTCAGACTGCTGGCGGAGTCATGCCTCAGATCCGCCGCCACCCCTGTGCTCTCGACCAGACGGGATGGCCAAATGAGTTAGAGCATCCGTCTCCCATGTTGCTAGAACTCTGGTCGAGTCAAACCAATGAATTAAATATTGATACTTGTTGCTTCCTAGCTTGGCGATCGGCATTATTAGGATAGGGCAAGGATTGGTTGGTTCAGTGTCAGGATAATGTGACTGAGTGGGATATCAGGTCATGGTGCTGGCAGCCTGGTCTTCCAGTGGGGCAGCACTATAAACTTGCCATGAGTGTGCACTGTCACAAGTCGGTACCCGTCCTGATATGACCTTAGATGTTGTTATGACATAAAACAACAACAAACAAACAAGCGGCATTATAATTACACTTACACTTTTACAGCCCCCACTGCGTGTTGTGTTGGGGGTTGTGTTTTGAACGTGGATAGTGTTTTGGATGTATGTAGGCATAGTGTTTTGAACTTAACAGTAGTGTTTTCAACTTAAGTTGAAAACACTTGTAGTGTTTTCAACGGGGTAGTGTTTTGAACGTCCTACACCGGCTCTCCTCCTCCATGACGCGCTTTCTTGAAACCCCGCTCATCTCTTCTTGAGTTAATGTCCATCTACCCCGGGTGCTGACAGCCTATATAGTGATTTCCTCACGGGTTCTATCCCCGCATATCTTTCTTGGTACCGATTCCCCTCTATTCAATGCTAAAGGTATACTCCGCTGCCGCTGTCAATGTAAACACCCGAGACATTACCCATTATTCTACTCGTCCATAATAGCATGGCGGTCGTTAGTCCAGAGAGAAGGGCTATGTTAAGTTACTCATTACGACTATGCAAGAACCCGCTCATAATAAATATATTAATGAACTAGCGATCGGGCGTTGACCATAGCGGTTAATAATATGAGGGACCTGTTCGAATATGGTAAGGAATGCAAGGAACGTCTCAGTCATGGTTAAAGGCCCTGTCACATTACAACGCATCTCGCAAGCACGTGGCCAACATGTAAAATCACTCTTTTACGTTGAGTAGCGTCTAACTTTTTGCCACGGGGGGGGGGGGGGGGGGGGGGGGGCAAAGTAGCACCGTATACATACCGTATACATAGCGGATGGCTAATGTATGACCAACGTATGGCTAACGTGCTTCCAGGCAAAAAACACTCGAATTACGCTCACGGTACGTTCACAGAATGCCGGTGATCATTATATACGTTATTCGATTGCCAGATTGTTGTTTGTTGGGGTTTTACATCCTGAACTACGCATCATACATTACATATGCATGCTGGAGAAATGCTGGAGAAATGCTAAACATACGTTAGACGTATGATATCCATATGTTGTCAGTATGCAGACTGTACGTTCCCACTGCCTTTAACATAGGTCAATGTAGTGCAATGTAGTGAACAACATTTGTCTAACATACATCTAACATACATTGACGTATCTCTAACATATACATAATGTATGGCCGACGTAAAATCCACACATTGTCATACGTCAAATGTTTTGTGCATGCACAAACTTTGCCGAATCCCTGACGTGCGACACTGTATCTCAACAAACATTGACATACATTGACGTATACCAACGAGTGCCTAACGTATGTGTAGCGCATAGCGACGTATCCCAAAGTCGTGGGGAAAAATCACATACGTCGGCATATGTTGGTGCGATGCATCATAATGTGACAGCCCCCTTAGGAGCTCATGACTTTATTACTGTTCCTACCAGACACCATCTAAACTCTTCCAATGTCAGTCATACAAATAAATACCTTCCATCAAACTTTCCCAGAGTCAAGATACTTTTGATTAGTGTATTTAAAGCCAGATTATCGTCCAAATCTCAGAGCGCACACGAAACACGTCTGATGGGTCCGAGCCCGACAAGTTAAGTTTGTTTCCTGATGGGGTCTGCATCATATGATGACCTCACTGCTGGCATTGTCCTGCTATACATAACACACTGGAATGTGGTGGCATTGTAATGTATTGAGAAAGTCATTACATATGTAATACAGATGGAGATTATTGGATCGTGTCATCGACATATATTAATTATAATTAACAATTTTAATAAATGTCGGTTTAATTCCATCCATCGATGTCAACAATACGTATTATTATCCAATCAATAAAACAACTATCTGCTCTACTTATTCCATGCCTTTTTATTTTATTTAACAAAATTAATTTCGTTTAAATTTTAGAGAAGAAAAACGAGATTTAAAAAACGCAGCAAAATGAACGATAATCAATAAAAGACTAATATTATAGCGATATAGCGATATAGCGAATGGTAGACAGGAAGTGTGAACACTTATTTGTCTCTCTATATTTTTTGGGGGGTACATTAGTTGTCCCAAGCAGGGGAAATCCCAGTCACAGGCAATTGGTCTTCCCCACTCCACTGCTGGTCGATAGAAAGCCCGAGCCTACACTTTTACCGACCCAAGGGATTTTTAACCTCCCACACCACATAGACATGGCATGAGAGCAACCGGCCTTTGATGACGCTGTAAGTTATACACAGCGGTGGAAATCCAAATTGGCAGAGCTGGGGGAATATTGTTGCTATTCACATGCACACTCAGCATGTTTAAACCTTATCGAAGTACTAGTTTCATATTGTTGTCTAAACATGGTTAGAATAAGGAAACCCAAACCTTACACAACTCATTGCACCCATTGCCTATGCACAATTACTATGTCGGATAAGAGGTGTATCCTCCTACAAGATTCATACATGGTTATGATCTGTTTGCTCAGTGTTTATACACTATCCAACAGGTGGCGCCACCATTGCCTAAGTAACCTTATGAACCCTGCAAATCAAGTCTCAGGATCCCAGGACGGCGCGACGGCCCGACAGTCGCGCCATCTAGTGTTTTGCGCGGACACTAATCCGCCTATTTCTGCCATCCGATGCTCGCGCCAACCACAGTTGTGTGGCGGAAGTCTTCAGTGTTTACGCTCTGACTGAGAGAACTTCCGACAGCCTCTGGCTGTTCCGTCATGTAATTCGGGGCGGGCAGGCAAAGTACATAGCGATATACCAAATCCAGTCTATCACCGTCGACAACTGCTGCAAGGGACAGAGAATGTGAGGTAGGTTAAACCTTGGAGCGCCTGCTACAGTTAGCTGTTTGCCGGGCGGTGGTGGTAGTGCCTGGCATCCGCCCGCGGGACTCCCGGCCCACTCCGTCCGTCTCTACCCCACCACCGGAGTCGGTGGGTTTTACAGCTGGGTCGCACTTGATTGTGTCTCTGTTGAGCGGCGCGCCGTTTTACCCCGGCAAATCAACACTGGAGTTATTGTTGTTTTACTTCTAGTTACAAACTTACAAAGTTGATAGTTTGTGCCAGGCCGAGTGGCCGAGATTGTTTGTAAGGTGGATTGCATGTTGTAGGTTCAGGTTCAGATTAAGCGTGTTTGTTGTTTATTATGTACATGGGCATGGCATATTTTGACTTCTACTGGTAAATATATCACACATGTTTATGATGTTACTATTGAGTGTTGTTAGTAGCGCCATTCGTTCTGAATATGCTATCTTTATGATTAGTGGTAATAATGCTTAGCCTTAGACTTAGTACATGCCGTGCTAAATGCTTATTACATAAACTTATAAGCAGTGTGTATGCCTATTGTCAGAATTGATCGATAAACATCATATATTTTTCTAACAGCTCTACTCACTCTACGCACTTACTCACCTAATCAACTCAACTCACTCACCTATTCAACTCACTCACACACTCAACTCAATTCACCCACTCACTCTGACACTCACCCAGCGAGTACATCTCTCTCTCACTCGCTCACTCACTCACCCACTCAACCCACTCAACTCACTCACACACTCAACTCACTCACACACTCAACTCACTCACACACGCAACTTACGCACTCAACTCAGTCACTTTACTCACTCAATCAATCAATCAATCACTCAGGATATTAAGCAAACACTCAGACTTCATTATTTGGCAAAATCCTTTATACATTATACTACTACTT
This sequence comes from Branchipolynoe longqiensis, assembly GCA_030323885.1. NCBI lineage: Eukaryota > Metazoa > Annelida > Polychaeta > Phyllodocida > Polynoidae > Branchipolynoe > Branchipolynoe longqiensis. The sequence goes on from CM059186.1 coordinate 141,333,849, forward strand.
TAATGATATTTAACAAATATAATAAAAATGATATCAAATGATATTCTCTAACTAATATTTATACTCGACACTACCTAGCTGGTGCTCGGCATTAATAGGTTAGGACAAGGACTGGTTGGCATATTATAAGGTTAATATGACTGTGGGATATCGGGTAATGGTGCCAGCAGCCGGTCTCAGTTGGGCAGCACTATAAATATAAAGTCGCCATGAGTGTACATTATCACAAGTCGGTACCTGTGATATGACCTTAGATATTGCAAGGACGTAAACCAACTACAAACAAGCAACATACTTTGAGCTCTTCTCTATAATTAGTAACCCATGAGTCTAAGTCAATTTACCAGCCTAGAAGGAACAATAGGGCTGAATGAATCTAATAAGTAATAGTCACAACTTGACAAATAATCACAGCCTTGATTAAAAACTAAATAACTCTAGAAGACAATAAGTGATTGCAATTATAAATAGTCTCATTCGATCATGCTAATTATGAATAAGTGAAGTTGTGTTAATTACAATATTATTTGTGCCCTTTTAATAGCACTGCTTTCCGCAGTCACAACATTCTGATGGAGAAAATCAAAACAACCCTTGAACAAAGACACAAATAAATATAAAAATATGAGTTAAATTTTTACAGCAATCACACCAACAGCACCACCCTATGTCAATTATCTATTAGTATCCAGCAATCTAAATTGTGGTAGTCATCTGTAAATACGTCAAGACTAGAATTTCCAAAATGTCCCAGTAATGAACCACGATTCATGCCTACGAATAAGCTGTTTACTACCACAATAACACCCCACGAAATGGCCACGTTATTCTTTCTTTCTACCACAATATATTATTACCCACACTCCTATGAAAATACTCAGTACGGACTGTGCTCTGAATAGAAAGGGGGGGAGGGGGGAGAGAAGAAACAAATAAAGGAAGAAAGTGGTGGTGTAAACGCTGATGTATGGAGTGGGAAGTGTGTGAGTATGTGTGTGTGTGGCTGGTGTGAGTGTGTGGCTGGTGGGTGTGTTAGGGTGTGTGAAACGCTCAAACATGGAAACCATAACAGTGTTAGCGATACCCGTGTGTACAACAGACCTGAACACCTTTCTGTATGGTGAGCAAATCTTTGCCGGGGTACACCACACATGTAGGCCACACACTGGCTACTTTTCTTTTTGTGTGCGATGCATTCTTGCACCCAATGTCTCTTACCCGTTCTGATATTACCTTAGATGTTGCCAGGACGTAAAACTCAAACAAGCAAAGAAGCAAACAAATGAACATCTTCCTTATACCCCTGTCACACTATGACATAACGAGCAAACGTAAGCCTGACGTGATCACGTTTCGTCATTACGTTGACGTATGTTGGGTTATGTTATGATGACATCAGAATGATGTTAGACTGACGTTGAGCTACATCACATTATGTCGTGTTACGTCGGCGCGCATCAAAGTTTTGAACCTGTTCAAAACTTTCAACGTAAATCGAACATAAGGGTTTACGTTCACCATACGTTCTGTACACGTTCGGCGAACGTCAATGACGTTAAACGGATGTTAGTCAAATGCTGCTCACTACGTTCAACTACGTTCCACTACGCTGACCCACATTAAACCCGGTGGGAACGTCAGGAGAATGTCATGAGAATGTACGTTCAACGTACGTTCAATGTTCCGCCACCGTATCATGACGTATGTAGCATCACGTAACGTAGTTCTGGCAATGGAATAATGTTCATAATGTTCCGTGAGCGTAATGATGTTGTCCTGTCCTCTCTCGTTGAATGACGGTATCGCTACGCTTTACCGACGTTACGCTCTCATCAACTATGCTGCATCCACGTTCAACTTGTGCCCAAATTTGCATACTACGCCGAGAAGTTCAACGTTCTTCACGTTCTCCCTACGCTGACGTTGTTACGTTGTAGTGTGACAGGGCCTTTAGATGAAATACCAATACAAATACAAGGAGACAAATTCTGACCCTCCCCTGTCCTTTAAATATTCAGCTCTTTCCATAGACCGGATGACCGAATTAGGTGAGCGCCCGCTTCCCGTTTTGGGAGGTCGTGGGTTTCGAACCCAGCGTGCTTATTATCCAGGCTGCTATGGATATAATTCAGAGGAGGCGTCCATTGCATCACCATTTGTCCCGACTATGAAACTATAGTAATATCACAATTTTGAAGGCCGAGCGGGATGGGGGAATTGGTAAGAGCGTTCGCTTCCATTGTGCGAGGTCGTGGGTTCGTACCCCGGTCGACTGAAATCAGCACCATACACAGTTGATAGGAGAACCTGCCTAGCTTGGCACTGATAGGACAGTGCAAGGACTGGTATGCTCAGTATCAGGATAATGCCGGAATGTGGGTCATGGTGCCAGCAGCCCAGTCTTCCAGTTGGGCAGCACTATAAAGTGACCACGAGTACAAACTTTAACAAGTTGGTACGCACTATTTCATCACAAATACTACCATTTATCATATAAAAAAAGTTGCTTAAACCAAAGTCGTTTAATCCAAATTATCGGGTAATCCAAAGAAAATTGTTGGGCCCCAGGCCACTTCCAGTACAGTTAAACCAACCCTTCATGTGGTTATAAGGTCATCTGAGACTTTTTTATCTTATACATGGTAGTATTTTGCCAGGCCGCTGAAAAAAGTTTGGATATATATGGGGTTATACTGTAAATATATATGTTTTGGTATTTAATAAAAAGAATTGATGTTCTCATTGAACTATGCAGCTTTATGCTTTGGCGCCAGAATCTGAGAATGGGCATCTGTTTGATTAACTGGGTAGAAAATAGCAGTGTTGAAGTGTGACTTTTGGTGTGGACGGCCAGGAATTCCTTATGGAGAACGGCCTAGTTCACAACAGTCCTAATTCACAGCTGAACGGAAATAGTTCCCAGCAGCCCTAATTCACAGCTGAACAGGAATAGTTCCCAGCAGCCCTAATTCACAGCTGAACAGAAATAGTTTACAACGGCCCTAATTCACAGCTGAACAGAAATAGTTCCCAGCAACCCTAATTCACAGCTGAACAGGAATAGTTCCCAGCAGCCCTAATTCACAGCTGAACAGAAATAGTTTACAACGGCCCTAATTCACAGCTGAACAGAAATAGTTCCCAGCAGCCCTAATTCACAGCTGAACAGGAATAGTTCCCAGCATCCCTAGTTCACAGCTGAACAGAAATAGTTCCCAACGGCCCTAATTCACAGCTGAACAGGAATAGTTCCCAGCAGCCCTAATTCACAGCTGAACAGGAATAGTTCCCAGTAGCCCTAATTCACAGCTGAACAGGAATAGTTCCCAGCAGCCCTAATTCACAGCTGAACAGAAATAGTTCACAGCAGCCCTAATTCACAGCTGAACAGCCGAGGTTGAATAGCCTTAGTTCATAGCAGCCCTACAACTGAACAACTATATATTTTCACATCACAACCACAGTGGCTTTAATTCACCGCATAGCAACCGTAATTCAGTATTACCACCATAATTAAGAAAATAGCCCATAACTTCATAAGGTACTTCATGGCAACCCATATTCCTCTGATCTACAGTTTCACAACTCTATTTCAAAGTGTCTTGGCCCCTGATTCATGGAATATCACTAACTACACTATCTTGTCCAACAACATCCTTCATTCACAATGCAGGAAGTCCAATTCATAGCGCAGGAGTCCTGAACTCCAATTCATAGCGCAGGAGTCCTGAACTCCAATTCATAGCGCAGGAGTCCTGATGCACAGCATAGCAACTCTAATTCACCTGGCAGCAACCCCAGTTTACAAAGTGTTGTGTCCTACTTTACAGCATAGCACTCATAGCAAACCCAGCTCACAACATATATGGTCGGTTGTTGGAATTTTTCATCCTGGCAACATCTAAGGTCATATCAGGATGGGTCCGGACTTGTGACAGTGTGAACTCATGGTAATTTTATAGTGCTGTCCCACTGGGAAATCAGGCCACCGGCACCATGACCTGATATGATGTCCCACTCAGTCATATTATCCTGACACTGAGCTAACCAGTCTATGTATTCATATTGGTTTGACTCGACCGAGAACCGAACTCCCAACCTCCCGCATGCGAGGCCCTCTCTCTACCGATTTGGCAAACACGCCCGGTCACAACAGAGACATAATAACCTCAAACCACAGTGTTTTACCAAAATACGCTAAAACAAATTCATGAATGTCCTACCCTGCCATACAACATGCGTTCATATTGTGGGGGGAAATGCTGCTGTTCTTTACTGCAGACATGTTTATCGCCATGCCTTACAGGCTGAGTTGTGTGTGCGTGTGGCATTACTGGTTCTAAACACACGTCAACGTTGGTGCACCCCCCCCCCCCCTCTACTAAACCCACATCACCTGGTCCGGTCCTAAATTGGTTCTAGGCTCCAACAAGCGGTCACACAAAGAAAGGCACTGAGGGGTGATCGTACTCGGCCCTCATCTCCCCACCACAGACAGGAAGGCACTCAGGGGTGAGCCTACCCCGGCCTCATATCCTCACCACACACAGGAAGGCACTGAGGGGTGAGCGTAACCCGTCCTCATCTCCCCACCACACACAGGAAGGCACTGAGGGGTGAGCATAACCCACCCTCATCTCCCCACCACACACAGAAAGGCACTAAGGGGTGAGCATACCCCGGCCTAATATCCTCACCACACACAGGAAGGCACTGAGGGATGAGCATAACCAGCCCTCATCTCCCCACCACACACAGGAAGGCACTGAGGGATGAGCATAACCAGCCCTCACCTCCCCACCACACACATGATGGCACTGAGGGGTGAGCGTAACCCGCCCTCATCTCCCCACCACAGACAGGAAGGCACTCAGGGATGAGCATAACCCGCCCTCATCTCCCCACCACACACAGGAAGGCACTCAGGGATGAGCATAACCGCCCTCATCTCCCCACCACACACATGATGGCACTGAGGGGTGAGCGTAACCCGCCCTCATCTCCCCACCACACACAGGAAGGCACTGAGGGGTGAGCGTACACCGCCCTCATCTCCCCACCACACACAGGAAGGCACTGAGGGATGAGCCTACCCCGGCCTCATCTCCCCACCACACACAGGAAGGCACTGAGGGATGAGCATAACCCGCCCTCATCTCCCCACCACACACAGGAAGGCACTGAGGGGTGAGCATAACCCGCCCTCATCTCCCCACCACACACAGGAAGGCACTGAGGGATGAGCATAACCCGCCCTCATTTCCCCACCACACACAGGAAGGCACTGAGGGATGAGCATAACCCGCCCTCATCGCCCCACCACACACAGGAAGGCACTAAGGGGTGAGCATACCCCGGCCTCATCTCCCCACCATACACAGGAAGGCACTGAGGGATGAGCATAACCCGCCCTCATCTCCCCACCACACACAGGAAGGCACTGAGGGGTGAGCGTACACCGCCCTCATCTCCCCACCACACACAGGAAGGCACTGATGGGTGAGCCTACCCCGGCCTCATCTCCCCACCACACACAGGAAGGCACTGAGGGGTGAGCCTACCCCGGCCTCATCTCCCCACCACACACAGGAAGGCACTGAGGGGTGAGCGTACACCGGCCTCATCTCCCCACCACACACAGGAAGGCACTGAGGGATGAGCATAACCTGCCCTCATCTCCCCACCACACACAGGAAGGCACTGAGGGGTGAGCCTACTCCCCCCCCCCCCCCCCCCCCCCCCCCCTCTTACACTGAACCAACCAGTCCTTGCCCCATCCTAATAATACCGAACACCTGGCTAGGAAGCGACAAATATAAATTTGTAAGTCATTGGTTTGACTCGACCAGGGTTCGAATCCCACGATCTACGAAAACGGGAGACGGACGCTCAACTCATTCGGCCATCCCATCTGGTTGCATTGGGTGGTGAGCGTCTACCCCCTCCGTTGTGAGGATGATGGGGTGGAGGTTGGGGTAGTTTGGGGGTGAGGTTGGGTGAGGGGTGTGGGGAGTTTAGTTTTATGATAAGACATTGTGTGTAGCCATACACAACTCATGACTGAACATGACAGGACATTCATTCACTAGAAAGGAAGTTAAAGGTCTTATACTGAATGGCATCCGTTTACACTGACGAAGCACATATATATATAACTCGTAAACATTTCCACCCACTTACATCTACAAGTAGGTCATTTCCAACCATCATATCATTCAACTAAAACATGTGACTATGTCTGTGGGGCAGGGGGGGGGGGCATTTATCCTTAGATATCCATTAGTGACAAAATGGTATCAAACACGCAAGAAAGCCCGTCGAATTCTGAAGGCAAATTTCAGTAAGAACTGGCCAGAGGGTTCATATATTTATTTTTGTTCAAAACTATATTTGTTTCTCCTTCGCATGCCTAGGTCGGTCTTGGTCTGCACAATATTGGAGTCCGAGTTCCGCTGGTGCCTGAAGCTGAGACTTAACAGTTTAACACGCCAGGTGGCAGCTACAGTTGCCACAGCGGAAATTGGGGTTGGTGTTTAGTGCACCTCCCATCGTTATCCTTCAGTTAGAGGCACCAGCCGCGGTGTCCGAATCGGTAGAGCGCAGGCCTCCCGGACGGGATATCGGCAGTTCAATTCCCAGTCGACTCAAGCCAGTGATTTACAAAATTGATACTTGTCACTTTTTAGCGTGGCGCTCAGCATTAATAGAATAGGGCAATGATTGGTTACCTCAGTGTCAGTATAATGTGACTGAGAGGGATATCGGGTCATGGTGCTGGCAGCCTGATTTCCCGGTAGGGCAGCACTATGAGTGTGCACTCTTACAAGGTAGTACCTGTCCTGATATATGTTGCCAGGATGTAAAACGCTAACAACCAACCAACCAACCAATCACTTATAGGCCCGATACTGTGAACTCATTTTCCACCTATAAACACATGCCTATTTATAATCAAACATGGTAGGATTATTGCTGTACATTTGTTTGTAATGTAGATTGCGGTAAAATTGTCTAAATTGATTTTGCATTATATAAAATACCATTTAGCGTAACATGGTGTACTGTAGTCATGAGCTGTCATTGTTACCTGGTGTGCCAGTGTTGCAGTTTCCACGGCACACCAGTTTGCGAGGGACACATCGCTTCTGCGCATGCGTCAAAATCGAACAGCATCGTCACTAACCTTATAAATTTAATATGTTTTTGGTAAACATGTTTTCTATATGTGTACCAAGCGATTTGTTTCTAGGTGGTGTGGTTTTAGAGATATTTCACTTTTTCTGTATTTTCTGTATGATGATTGCCCACGACCATTGACAATGCCTTGAGTTCGAGGTACATGCAGTGCAAAACATTAGTTTTATTCAAAATTAATAGACATGCAGAAGCCTAACCTTATAAATTTAATATAATCTATTCATTGAATATGTTTTCTACATGTGTTCCAAGTGGGTTGCTTCTAGGTGGTGTAATTTGAGAGATATTTGACTTTTTCTGTATGAAGATTTGCTCACGGCCATTTGAATGTATGTGTCCCTCGCAAACTGGTGTGCCGCGGAAACTGCAACACTGGCTTCAGTCCTTACTGACAGACCAGCGGAACTCGGAATACCCATATTGGGCTGGTGTTCCAGGCGGGAGTGGGCAATCTGTCAAACATGCATATAAGTGCCAGGTTGGGGGAGAGGTGCAGGTGTGGGTGAGGGGGGGGGGGGCGGGAAGTCGGGGACAAGTGGGGGAGGATGGGGGAAAAGAGGTGGGAGGGAAGGGGTGGAGGTGGAAAGGAGCCGTGGGAGGGTAAGTGGGAGGGAGAAGTGGGAGCGGGGATGGAGTCAAGGAAAGCTGGTAGGAGGGAAGGGGTAACAGGTGGGAAGGAAGGGGAAAGAGGTGGGAAGGAAGGGGAAAGAGGTGGGAAGGAAGGGGGAAGAGGTGGGAAGGATGAGGAAAGAGGTGGGAAGGAAGGGGGAAGAGGTGGGAAGGACCTAGGGTGGGAGGGGGAGAAAGGTATGGAGGGGGTTTGGTTGGAGGGAGTCGGGGAGACGTGGGAGGGAAAGGGGGAGGTGGTGGTGTTTGGTGGGGGGAGGTGGGAGTGACATGAGTGAAGGCGGTGGTGATGAGGTGAGGTGAATTTGCTGTGTGTGTCGACTCCCTTCGAACACGGCCTTAAAACACTAAAGCATGGTACACACCTCCCACATACGATTCACGCGCTAAAACTCAGTGCTCGACGCGACCCGAACCGGCCCGATTCCCGACTAAAATTGAAAACGGGGGACAATACACATATCCCAACTGCTAAAGACTGGAGCGCTCACAATCATATACCGTCCATTTCGTGACTGGTCTCCGGACACCTGGCGTCATTTGACTGAACTAAACCAGCATGAGGGCCTCCTATGACACACCCTCTTCTATTCCCCCGCTTTCATTCCCCCCTCTTTCATTCCCCCCACTTCCATGCCCCCTCTTCCATTCCCCCTCTTCCATTCCCTCCTTTTCCATTCCCTCCTCTTCCATTCCCCCCTATTGCATCCCCCCTCTTCCATCCCCCTCTTCCATTCCTCCTCTTCCCCTTTCCATTCCCCCTTCCATTCCCCCTATTGCATCCCCCCTCTTCCTCCATCCCCTCTTCCATTCCCTCCCCTTCCATTCCCTCCTCTTCCATTTCCCCTCTTCCATTCCCCCCTCTTCCAATCTCCTCTCTTTCATTCCCGCTCTTTCATTCCCCCTCTTTCATTCCCCCTCTTTCATTCCCCCTCTTTCATTCCCCCTCTTTCATTCCCTCTCTTTCATTCCCCTCTTTCATTCCCCTCTTTCATTCCCCCTCTTGCATTCCCCCTCTTTCATTCCCCCTCATCCATTCCCCCTCTTTCATTCCCCTCTTTCATTCCCCCTCATCCATCCCCCCACAAGAGGGGGGTGGGGTGGGGTGGAAGAGGCGGGGATGCAAGGGAGGAATGCAAGAGGGGAATGCAAAGGGGGAATTGAAGAGGGGGAATGGAAGAGGGGGAGAATGCACGAGGGGGGATGGAAGAGGGGAATGGAAGGGGGTGAGAATGCAATGGGGGGAATGGAAGAGGGGTGAATGCAAGAAGGGAGAATGGAAGGGGGGAGAATGGAAGGGGGGAATGGATCTGTACCTGCACCCACACGTGCAGGACATTCAACACGGCCCGATTAATCAGGGCGCGGTGGCTGGGAGGGTGAGGGGGTTGGCGAGTAAATTTGACGGAATGGGGACCTTTCAGTTTGCATGAGTCTCTCGTCAGATGGCACACCATGCCGGTCTCTGTAATGCTTTGGTTGGATAGACTATTAGAAGCAGTTCCTTCTACTATCAAGTGTCTGTAAATAAGCAGAGGTGTAGTGGGGATTGAGGGGGTGTAGTTGGGTTGAGGTGTGTAGGGTGGGGGCATATGCTTGTGTTGTGGGTGCGTAGGGATGTGTGGTGGAGGTGTAGGGGTGTGGTGAGGATTTTGGTCTGTGGAGTGGGGGGATTTAAGGGTGTTTGGTAGGGGTGTGTGGTGAGTGTGTATGGTGGGGTGGTTGGGGTGTAGCTGTGTATGGTGGGTGTGCGGTGGGGGTGTATGTTTGTGTGCTGGATGTGTAGGGGTGTGGTGAGGATTTTGTGTGTGTGTGGTGGATTTATATATACGTAATTCGATAGGCAGAAGTACGCCTTATGCGTTACATATGCCAAGACACGTCGAGAAACGCAAAACGTATGTTAGACTACGTTATCCATACTTTTTCAATATGTGGACTGTACATTTCTGTTGGCTCTCCATCCGACTGACGTAGGTCAATATAGTGATATGTAGCGAACAACGTTTGTCTAACATACTTTGACTTATGTCTAACGTATACCTAACATGCCCGATGTAAAAGCCACACATTGTCAAACTTTGAAAGTTTTATACATGCACAAAACTTTCACGACCCCTTGATGAGCGACACTGTATAACGACGAACATTGATGTATATCAACGTACTCATAATGAATGCGTAACTTTCGAGTAATGCATATCGACGTACACTGATGTATTGGCGCAAAATGACCTATGTCGGCACATGCTTGTGCTATGTGTCCTAGTGTGACAAGGCTATTAGACTGGTCTGTGACTGTCAGTCTGAGGGGTTAAACATTTAAAGGAGATATTGGCATTTGTGGGTGAGCTCACTCCAGCCATTGTGTGCATTTTCCTACTTTTACTGATATATATATAATTTTGTATTTATTATTATTACATTTGTCGTCGTCATCATCATCATCAATATTATCGATATCAATATTATCAATATCGATATCAATATTATCATCATCAATATTAATATTATCATTATCAATATTATCAATATCACAATATTATCGTATGAAGATTATCAACATCAACATTATCAACATGAATATTATCAATGTCAGGACTATCAATCCTATCAATATCACCAATATCAATATTATAAATGGGAGGACGGGGGAGGGTGGGATGGTTGAATGAGTTGAGCGCTCGCATTCTATTTTAGTACCTCGTGGAGTACGCTCCCCCGGTTTCGAACCCTGGCCGAGTTAAACAAATGACATACACATTTATACTTGTCACTACCTAGTGCACACTGTCACAAATTGGTGTCCGTCGTGATATGACCATAGATATTTCTGGGACAAACAAACAACCCAATAGGTGTGTGAAAGGATGCACTGGGAAACAGGCCTGGACTGGTTTGCTCAGCATCAGGATAATGACTGAGTGGGGTATTGGGTCATGGTGCCAGTGGCCCAGTCGTAGTCACCCAATGTGACAACATTATTAAGTTGCCATGGCAAAAGTCAGTACCCTTCCGCGTATGACCTTAGATAATGCTAGGACATAATGTCCCAACAAACAATCCCCATGTCTGTGACCAGTTAGTATACTAAAGATACTAGAAGTAGGAGGGAACATTCCCTTGTCAGTGTTGTTACTCTATTACTAGTTTAGTATCTACCTCGTTATCGATTTCCGCTTTTTGTGTGTGGCCTGAGCCCACTTTTATTCATGTTATATGGATCACCCACCTAAATCAAAGATTGCAGAGATACGAAAATACGGAATGGGCGTATTGTTCCGGCCGAAATGGCTGTGGGTCATTGAGGACAATTCTATAAATCCACAACCATTGTGTCTATTTTATATGGGTATGCGAAACAATTAATGAAAGTACATTTCGTACACGACATGCAAATACAGTAGGACCTATTTTCAGCGACACTTGTGATCGGCGAAAGCCTGCCATGTGCAAACAATTTTCCAATATATGAACATTTTAGTTTCCTTGGACTGTCCCTCCGATGACACAACACATAGGTATGGTCAATATTGGTGTAAATTCTGAAGACAAGTAGAGCTGTAGTAGCAAAGGTGAGTAGGGTGTAAATTTAGATATGTGTAGTGCCCCAGCCCCATGTTATATGGGATATATACCATATATATATACCAAGATTACCATATGTATAATGTCATGGGGCGAGGGATATATATATATATATATACTATATAATTTATTATGTGGATATAAATAACAGCAGCCCCTTAATGTTTTTCTCTAACTACCTTAGCTTCCATGTTATTCCCTGCCTCCTCTACACCGTGAGCCAGCTGTCACTCTGCTCACCTTCAATACTAACCCAAACCAAGTCCTAGTCGTTCCTTCTCATTCGCGAACAAACTATTTATATAGTGTCATATGTATATATATATATTATATGTAGGAATAGCACTGGGAAACGCAAGTGGTGGGGACATCCTTTATTACAATAATATAATACACAGATAATGCACCTGGCTGGGCCTCTAATGCCCTACCTAGATGAAATAAGAACAGAAGAATAAGAGAAAAAGCTTTTGAAGTGAGAGAGAACAAAGGCTAAGCTGCCCGGTTGATACAAACTGAAGAGGCCACCAGGTGCCCGATGGGTACTTGGGGGTTCTGGCGCCATCTAGTGGATCGACCATGAACTATCCTGCGAGTCCCCCAGGAAACCCCAGGGGGCAGCATGGTGCAATTCCATTACATCCGCATATAGGTAGGTGTAAGAATAGCACTGGGAAACGCAAGTGATGGGTACATCATTTATTACAATAATATAATACACAGATAATGCACCTGGCTGGGCATCAAATGCCAAAGTCGGAGACACACCCATACAGAAAGAAAAAGGGGTGAAAGGGGAAGAAATATATATCAAATTGCATTAGAAAGAGCCGTCGCCATCCTAATGTCCGTAACTATCCTGTCTTATAGGGGGCGGGCGATGTACTTATAGATGCAGTCCAAGGACCGATTGCCTCGGACCTTGATCTCGTTGATCGTAGCCCCCCCTCCCCCACCAGAGCGAATAGCAAGAGAAATTGGCAGCATCAAGGCCGGCTTCAGCAGAGAAGATCTTAATTGTAGCTTGCAAAGAAGCGTAGTCTATGGGCTTATAACCCCCCTACCCAGAAGGAATTTGAAATGCTGGAGCATGCCGAGCGGCATCCACCTGCTCGAAATGCTTCTCAACCCAAAACACTGCACAAAGGGCAGTGTTTGGCACTCATGCCACCGATATCAGCAGCTCCCTTTCCGCGAATTGGATGGTTTTCGACCTCCTAACAGAGATCAGCATACCCCAATTGTAGAAACAGAAGTCTGAACGCCTCAGAACCGATGAACGCCTCAAAAAGCTGGCACATACAGAGTAAGGCTCTAAAGCCCATCAGGATATCGGCACGGGTACATACGTGGCCCTCTCGGCCCGACATAAAGTCGAACATCGTAGGAAGTTCCCTGGGGAGCAGTGGGGCAGACCTTTTCACGGCACACCCCAGGACCCGCTTAGCCCCCCCCCCCCCAAAACTGTCCTGATCTGGTGGGAGGAGAAATCAATCGGCGGGAACACCTCTGCCTTGAGGACAAAATTTAACGTGCTAATGTAATTAGTAATCGATGAGAATTTTAAAGTGTGCGCAAGTCAAACAATGTACAAAGCGACCTGGGAGGAGGGGCAGGGTAATGGGGATAGAAAACCATGGAACTCTTTAATGAAAAGGGTACTTCCGGACCTGCATAGACCGAGTCGTTCTCGAATTGAACAAGTAAAACTGGTCGCTCATGACCCTGACCTGTCCCTCCAGCTCGACCAGAGCTGTAATGAGAAGAAAGTCATTGGAAAACATGCGCGCGAAACATGCAACCTGAAGGGTTAGCGCAGCTAATGCGGCACATACTAGATGCATCGTGCCACCTACTCAAAGCGTCACAGGTAATATTAATGGCACTCTTTATATAAACAGATTTTATATCCCCCGAGGCGGCTAGGTGGTGACCCACCACAGGCAGCAGGCCAGGCTCATCATGAGAGAATGCGCCGACCAACCCGTCGTCTGAGTGAGTCGCCCCGAAGCCCCAGTCGGAAGTTTCACTGTAGACTGAGACGGCAGCTACATGAGAGCCCAGGATTTTTGTTGCATGCCCGTTAAACGAGTCGACATAATCCAGCCACCATCTGAGCTCCGACCTGAACTCCTCATTGAGGCAGAATTGGTAGTAGGGCTTCTGCAGCTGCCGACTCGCATCATAGATCCTCGTGGAGAAGGAGCGAGCCCCACGGACGACTGTAGCACTGTGAATGAGATGACCACCCAGCCTGTCGAGGTCCTTCCTGGCGGCATTGTGCTTGACGAAAAAAACAGAAAATTGGGACTTTAGTTTTAAAATGTTATCGGCAGGTAAGCAAAGTTGCATTAGAACAATGTCAATAGCCAGAAATCTGGTACACTGTGATGGAGCAAGGAGTTTAGGATAACTGATGTAGAAACCAATCCACTGGAGAATAGCAGGGATTTTACGCTGGTTGGCTAAGCAACTTTCAAAGGATGAACCGATTACCACAAAGTCATGTAGATAATTGAAACAATTGTCCACCCCCTCCAGACCACCACAGCCTAACACAAAATCAGAAATGCGATTAAAAATATAGTGGCTAGAGGATAGCCCCATACATAGGCGATTATCGACAAATATTTCTGGGCCAGCACCCTTACCAAAGTCCCATTTAATTGTCTGGCGAGGGCGGTCACTTGGGTGGATGTTAATGGCCCTATATGCACCTTTAATATCAATGGTCGCGATTTAATCTTCGCATACAAGCTGGTCAATGAGGTCATTAATGCCTTGGTAAGAGAAAGTTTTCGTGATATCGTCAACAAAATTATTTACAGAGCAATCAGGAGGCTTACTGCAGTCACCTATAGTGCGCATGCCCTCGCTGCTTGACTTAGGTACAGCAAAAACATTGTTCAGGTCGGAGGAGAGTCTGTGCGAGTTATATAACCACATTCCAATTCGGAATGAAGCTTTTTTTTTTTTTTATCTATAAAGCTTTTTTTTCAATACAGTCTCTTACTGGCCTGAGGGGTGCAGAATAACTAACAGGGCATGTAGGGTTTATTACTTTGAACTCAAAAAGGGCACCGCGTAGTATAAATCCCCAATCGCAAACTACTGAAACTTTCACAAATGATATGATATGGTTTAAATTGCGCCCTGTTGGGGCCTATGTAATTAACACATGTACAAGCCACATTCAAGCATGCTAAAGAGATGACTAATCGGGTAGGGTTGGCCAATGGATTGAATTCATCATAGATGACAATGTGCACCTCCCTGTCTGACCAATCCATAGGATTTTAGCGGGCATTACGGCAGGCTGCCCGCAATGGGGCCGAGGTCCGGGGCATGTGTTTGATCGTTGTCGCTGCTGACGGCACAAACACTGTTATCACACACAAAGGTCAGAACTGGGTGGCCCAGATTATTGGTTACATCACCTACGGTGGCTGAATTGGGGTGACCAACATTATCATTGACATTAGCGGCCAAACTGTCCAAACTCACATGGTCGGGTAAATTGGGGGCTGGAAGTCGGTAGTGGAAACCAAGTCGAGTGGGCAGCACAATATGACACAGCGCTAGAACCTGACTGAGCCTCAGTATGTCGGTCCCCCGAGCACAATTTCGAGACATGCCTCGCCGGACCGCAACAACCCCCTATTCGTTGCTGCACTTGCTTCTGATGTGCACCTTATTCCCGGAACGGCTGCATTAATGGCCCTAATTACAGGTGCGGTCATCTCTGCCGCATCCCTCCTCCTTATACGAAAAACACGTTTTTTACCATCTTTTGTGAAAAGCTACCTCGTTCGACTCTGGCTCCCCCTAACCGGTTTATTAGTGGAAGAGCCCCCCTGCTTCCACATATACTCAAAAGCATAATACTTGAGGGCCACCTCTGGGTTTCCTGATGAGAAGGCCTCATACCTTTCGGTGATGGCTAGCTTCCTGATGGCGCGATCGTAGTTTGCATGCGCTTTATCTATGCTGCTGGCCGACCGTTTTTATCCCAATGAGGCAGCACTATAAACTCAGGATGAGTGCGCAATGTCACAAATCGGCACCCGTCATGATATGACCTTGCAATGTTGCTATGATCTTAAACCCCAACAAGCAGGCACATCATCCGCAAACCTGCTTGAATCGACATTGCTTTGCATTAAGAAAACAAAACTAAGCAAAGAAAACTAAGCACCAAAAAACACACAAAACAATAATGACCAAAAAGCGAACGAGCGCACACAAATCAATAGCGCTTAGCCAAGTGGAAATCAGAAGAACTTGATTCGTACCGATAACACGCGGCCTGGGCCTGGAAGTGTTCTATTCGTACCAGCTGGTACCACGTGACGTATGGCGATGGAATTCAGGCCGCGGTGCCATCGGGGAGACCTATCACTGCGCGGGAGGCAGTTGGCGCTAGTTTGTGAACAGCGGAAAGGTCACGGAAGCCTCTAAGTGGGTGCCCGCTATTTGTTTTATTTCCCCCGGTGTGCTCCATCCATCGGCCGGTGTCCTCATCAGCCGCCGGGCGGCGCTCTACGCGCCAGACGACATTCAGCCACTCGCAGTGCAGTGGTTCCCGGCGTCGCCATGGAGATTGGCGGCGTATTCGCGACGTGTGCGCTGACTTGGTTTTCACCTACCCCCCTCCCCCCCTCTCCCTCCCCCTTCCCTCTCCCCTCCCCCTCCCCTCCATCCCCTCCGCTCCCATCCCCACCCTCCTTCCTTTCCACTCCCCCGTTCTCCCCCCCCCCCCTCCCGCTATTCCCCTCTCCTCCCTCCCATCTCCTCCCTACCCTCTCCTCCTTTCTCCGTACTCCCCCCCTCCCCCACCAACGCCCGCTCCCGAGCTCACGTTGTCTTCAGCCTAATAGAGCCTTCTACATTGGCGCATGCGCACAAGTTACGTCTTTAATCTACTTGACGGCAGTGCCTTTTCCATTGTAGGAAGCCATCCGGGAACCTGCTACTACTGCTATTAATTGTTGTTTGTTATTGCATTAAAGTTGCATAGTCCGATGGTTTTCAATTTCTGTATTTTTTCTGAGATAAATATATTAGATCAATCACCAATATCTACTTTACATTAGTTTAAAGTTACTTTTATTTTAAATGGTAAACTTTTGAGATATTTTGAGTGTAAACATGGAAAATTAGTTTTGGCATGCTTGCCAAAACTCTGACACCATAGACTTCTGCAGTAACAGGTTCTGTTAAATTGACTCAGCATTGCCTTCTATGCAGAAACAAATGCTTAATAAGTGCATCAGTATCTAAGTTAGATATGTCAAATCAAATCTAGATAATTGGTTTGGTTTTGAAATTTCATATTTCATCGGTCTATGCAGCTTTAAGCTTTTATTTTACAACGGCAATAACAACAAATCCTGGTTGTTAGTTAACAAAGGGTGTAATTCCAGTTAGTTACAATGGGTCTGCTTTGTAGCTTCTGTACCAAAAAAAAGGATCATTAACATGTATCATACTTTTAATATTGGCAGTACATTGTTGCCATGGTAAATGTATATCCATGGGTAATTATCCTCTCGCCCCCCTTCAAATATGTACAAGAAATCGGAAACCCTTGACTGGAAGGTACGGGAGAGATGGATTTTACTAGTATTAGTTGTTTTTTTAAATCAATTAAAAAAGAAATGTTGCAATCTCAAAAAGCAGTCGTATTCTTAGTTACATTAAAGCACTACTAGTACTATGCCAAACTTTGTGAAACAGTTAGATTCACATTTCCTCAGTTTTGGGGGTCTTTTGAGGGCGTAATGCTTTTGTCAGTGTGTCCAACCACTATCTGGCCCGATCGCAGGCAGTTGTGCAATGGCCTTCCTCCTCAGTTGTTGATTGGGGTTTTACGTCCTAGCAACATCTAAGGCCACATCAGGACGATTGTTTTATTACACACCTTACCACACATAACATTACTCGCTATTCCGCAAATAGATACTGCTTGTGCATAAAAGTTTATATCTTCTTTAAAAAAAAGAAAAAGAAGCAGCAGCAGAAGAAGAAGAAAGAGCTGTTTATGGATTTCTTTCTATTATCACGTGATCCTAGTACGGTTATAGCACGAATGTGACTCCTGTTGGATACTGCGTCCTGATATGACCTTAAATGTTGCCAGGAAGGAAACCCCAACAAAGAAACAAATTCTGTTGGATATCAGGTTAATAAATACATATGTATATGACAATATATTGTACACAGTGCTAAGCTGGGCATTAGTCATGTTTATTGTGCGATATGAGTTTTAGGCATGAAGGTCGCTATCAAAACTAGTTTGCAATGTCTACCCCCCCCCCTCCGCACCCCCCCCCCCCTAATGTTTATAACCCCGTATCGTGAAATACATAACTTAGTACATTTCTGCTTATTTGCCAGGCGCTGTCAATACACTGCGCATGCTCTGTCTATGCTCTGTCAGTGTCATATTGCCCTGGTGTTTAAGGCTACATAGTCCCATGGTTTTGAGTTTCTCCCATTTTTCTGAGATAAATATATTAAATTGATTCTTATTATTTTCCTTACTTTAATTTGAAGTAACTTTTATTTTAATTGGCTAGCCTTTGAGATATTTAAAGTGTAAACATGTCAAATTAATTGTGGCCCACCAACACTGTTAACATGATAGCTTTCTGTAGTAAGATATTCTATTAAATTGACTTAGTCTTCCCTTCTGTGTGACAACAAATGCTAAATCAGTGCATCAGTATGTAAGTAAAGTATGTAGAATAAAATCTAGATAATTATTTTGGTTTTGAAAATGTGATGCTTCAGCTGACTATGCAGTTTTAACATTGGTTCCTCTTTGCTTGCTTATACTGTCGATTTACTTTCAATGGGCACCACGTAGGAAATAGTCATATTGAATGAAGTAAGGCATTTAGTAAATCTGTGTGTGTATATATATATATATATATCATCATCATCATCATCATCATCATCATGCTGTCGGTCCTGATGCGACAAAGACTGCTTTCATTACTTGACTCCCGCTCTCCATTTAGCTCTCTGCTGTGAGAGTTGTGTCCATGAGTCGGTCTTAATGTCTCTACATCTCATGAAAGCTGCCTGCAAAAGTGTTGAAGTGCTGCTGGCTTTTGCAAGTTACCAGCCGCACTCTCTCGGGGAGCAAATAGAGGTTTCACACCGGCAAGAACATGTCAAGACAGGCGCAAAACTATTTGTCCCTGCAGTGGCTGGTCGGGAGATCTTGGGAGTTCCATACATCAACCTCCCTATATATATATATATATATTATTTTACCTCGGTAAACAGCCTCAGGCTAGCCTCAGGCTAGGGAGAGGTAAGCACGTCCGGTACCAGCAATTAGCATATACAACTCACGACTGGATAACGTGTCGTTGGGTTGCTCCGGCAAAATTAGTCTACATACAAGCAAATACGCAGTAAGTATAATAAAAACTGTGGTTAGCTTAATTATGATGCATTAGAGCATCAATATGGAAAGTTTAGACTTTCGTTGGTCCAATTTGGACGAGTTATTTGGTTATAAACAACCAAGGATAGAACACTCGAGTGGGTTTCGCGAAGGAACCAAACCGGTCATTAGCGGTTATGTCAACACCCGGGTCACCGTGTGACTATGGGTAGAGATGTGGGTTTCGCCCTATCTCATGTGGAAATTCTCTCGTACTCTAATAGAGAGTAATGTTGGAGATGCTCCTGGGTTTCTTTTATAGACTCCCCTAGACAAAACTTTTTCAGGCGTTTCTCCGAGTTTCGTAGCATTTTCTCCAACTTGTTGACGTAGTAGTCACAGGTGGGAGAAGTGTGCGGAACAGAGGGATGGGCGGGCCGATACACTGGTCCCGACCCCGCGTAAGGTTTGGGCTTGACCCACAACCCACGCACAAATTTAGCTTATTACGCCTGTGTTATAACGGTATAAACACGTTCTTTAACACCAATAGATGTCCAAATGAGTTTGAAACAACCATATTGTGACATATATATATACCGGGACTGATCAAAAATGTTTGTTTCAGTTCCCGATGGCCACGAAGCGGAGTAAGCGCGGTGCAGCAGCAGCCGAGGGGCGTGTTCCGAGTGGAGTGGACGAGGAGTACGACTCCTCACCCGTGTTGTCGGCAGGGCCGTCGACACAGCCCCGGGCGCATATCCTCTCCGACCCGGACGAGGACGCAGTGCCTGATGTGCCTGCGCCTCCAGATTGGGAGGCTCGCTTTGCAAGATTGGAAAGCCACATCTTGACTGCCAAATCGCCTGTGTCTCGGAAGCGGCGTAGGCCGAGTGTCCAAGAGGATTCATTTGAGGATTTCTTGGACACAGACTCGGCGGTGGAGCTTAAGGCTCCTCCTCCTCCTTCTCCTAAACGGAGGAAGAAGAAGAAACAGGTGATTTCTTCGGGTGATGAATTCACCAAGGAGCGGGCAGAGTCTGGTTTGCGCAAAAAGCGGAAGACTAAGTCCAAAAAGAAGAAGAGGAAGAGGAAATATTCTTCTTCTGAGTCGTCCACTGAGTCTACTTCTACGGAATCAGACTCAGACACCGTATATGAAGGGGTCTATGCGGACATTGGCACTAAAGTGGCTAAGAAGGTGGAGAAGCCAAAGGCTAAGCGGGTTAAAACCACTACGCTTATGCGCGAGACCGTGAATGGTCATTTTCGCACGTTCAAACCGGCGGAGGTTATCTCCAAGTTAGGAGATGAGTTAACAGGCATAAAGGGTGTTCCCAACTCCATCATTAAAGAAATGGATCGGGATGTCAATATGACGGATGACCGTAAGAAGTTTGAGGATGTGTTGCACACAGTGCATAAGGCAGTGTTGGCTACCCTAACAGCTATTGTTCCTGTGGCTAATAGGATGCAGAGTGAAAATAAGTTCTCGTCTTTGGCTAAGACAATGGACAAAGGCATTGCAGTACTAGCAGGTAGAGACTGCAGCCAAGAGTGGCAAAAACATGGATGGCAAGAAGAAACAGGAAGTTCCTCGTTTCAAAAAGTCACGAGGGGATTTTCGTCCACGACGGTTCACCAGAGGAACCAGACCGAGTTCAAACTTCGGTCAAGGGTTTCGGGGCCGGGGCGCTCGCCCAGGCTGGACCGACAACACCGTACGGCCAATAGGTCGAGGGTTCAACTCGTCGAGACCTTTCCCCAGGGGGGGTCCAAGTAGAGGTCCAAACACAAACTTTACAAGTCCCTGCAGCCTCTAAAAACACACAAACTGTAAGCAACTTTGTGGCTGGTAATATTAGTAATCATATTTCTGAGTGGCACAAAATTACTAGTGACCAAGAAATTATAGAAATAGTTAGGGGTGTT
This sequence comes from Branchipolynoe longqiensis, assembly GCA_030323885.1. NCBI lineage: Eukaryota > Metazoa > Annelida > Polychaeta > Phyllodocida > Polynoidae > Branchipolynoe > Branchipolynoe longqiensis. The sequence continues at coordinate 141,354,589 of CM059186.1, forward strand.
CAAATTCCTTTTACACAAATTCCTGTACAAAGTATAATACCTTTTCCATATAACATTCAACCAGTTGAACGAGACGCACTAACTAAACAGGTACATAAATTCTTTGAGAAAGGAATTATACAAAAAGTGACACACTGTTCAGGACAGTTTATTTCAAACATTTTCTCGAGACCGAAGCCTAATGGTGATGTTCGAATGATCCTGGATTTAACAATCCTTAATAAAAGGGTGGAATATCGACATTTTAAAATGTTCTCTCTAGATACGGCACGGATCTGATTACACCAGATGCGTGGATGGCTAGTGTTGATTTACAGGATGCATATTATACGCTTCCCATAATGGAACAATACCGAAAATTTCTTCGATTTATTTGGGATAACCAACTCTATGAGTTTACCTGTATGCCGAATGGCTTAGCTTGTGCGCCACGTTTATTTACTAAATTGCTTAAACCTGTTTTCTCGGTAATGGCGAGGAAGGGTCATATAATGTTTCCATACATAGATGATTCTTTTATTATAGCATCAACACAAATTGGTTGTGTGAATGCAGTTTTGGATTTATGTGCATTACTCACTAAATTGGGGTTTTATGTACATCAACAAAAGTCAGTGTTTAAACCAACAAAACAACTCAAATGTTTAGGGTTTATTCTGGATACACAGTCCCTTACAGTGTCGATAACAGAACAAAAACTAATTAAGTTTATGACTACAGCGACTCAGCTTATTAAGTTATCAAAGCCAAAAATTAGACAGGTTGCTGTTCTTATTGGCATAATGACCTCATATGCACCTGCTGTGTTATATGGGAAGGCCCATATTAAGTCGCTAGAAATAGATAAAAATTTAGCGTTAACACGAACTAAAGGCAATTTTGAGCGAAAGATGTTTATTTCGCAAGAAGGGTTACAGGATATTGGATGGTGGATGCAACATATAGCAAGTTCACCAAATCCAATCCGCATGGCGGAACCTAATACAGTAATTACTACTGATGCTTCGTTAGAAGGTTGGGGAGCTCATCGAGATGGGGTCACAACAGGAGGTAGATGGCTTGATGATGAAAAATCAGACTATATTAATGCACTAGAATTGCGTGCTATTTATCTGGGCTTACGTAGTTTAGTAAAGATAAATAAATCACAGGTTAGAATACTAACTGATAATACTACTGCCATGGCATATATTCGTAACATGGGTGGAACCAAATCAAAGTCTTGCAATCAGTTATCTAAACTGATTTGGAACTGGGCACAGGCTCAACAAGTCTGGCTGACTGTAGCGCATATTCCAGGGTCACAAAATACACTTGCAGATTATAAAAGTAGAAATTTCCATGACCATTTAGAGTGGTCTCTCTCTACACATTTGTTTAACTTCGTTTGTGAAAAATGGGGTACACCTGAAGTTGACTTATTTGCATCACGAAATAATAACAAGTTACCCTGTTATGTTTCTTGGCATCCTGAACCGGATGCTTGGAAAGTAGATGCGTTTGCTATTACCTGGGAAAATAATTATTTTTATATTTTCCCACCATTTAGCATTATCAGCCGAGTAGTGAGAAAAATCGGCTTGGAAGGGACACATGCGATACTGGTGGTGCCCGATTGGGACACGCAACCTTGGCTGCCAGCAGTTTCACAACTGGCAAAAGATCGTATACGATTCCCAAGAAAACTCGGGAATCTGACGCACCACGGACCGCTAGTGGTTCACGGCGACGTGTCAACGACGCCCCTATTGGCATTCCTTTTCTAAGGAAGCAGCTACAGCAATTTGGATTGGACAGAATTACTGAGGATAGGATAGTATCGGATGCCTGGAGGCCAGGAACTGTCAAAATGTATACAACCTATTTAAAGAAATGGGGTGTACATTGTTTGTTAATGAAAGTTAAGCCAACAAATCCAAAGATTTCACAAGTAGCTCGGTTTCTTCGTTCTCTAGAGGATGAAGGACTTTCCTTTGGATCGATTAATGCGGCGAGGTGTGCGTTATCAATTATATTACCTAGAATTGATGGCGAAACAGTTGGAAAACATCATGTTATTTGTTATTTACTTCGTTCAATTTATCAAAGGAATCCTCCAAAACCAAAGTATAGTCGGTTTTGGGATGTTTCTATAGTATTTAAGTTGTTTCAGGCTTGGCCTCACAACTCGTGGTTAGATATAAAACAGTTAGGTTTTAAGGTCGCGGTCCTGTTATTGTTAGTAACCGGACACAGAGGACAGACGATTGTTGCTTTATCCTTAACTGGATTAGAAATAGACAAGCAACAAGCTACGTTTGATTTAGAAAAATTGCTTAAATCGAACACGTTAGGTGACCCTTTATCAACGGTTCACTTAGACTGTTTTCCGAATGATCGGAAATTATGTGTTGTGTCGGCCATACGGGCTTATATATACAAGACAAAGGATTTACGTGCATCACAACAACTATTAGTGAGCTTTATAAAGCCACATAAGGCGATTTCACGAGACACACTTGCCAGATGGACAATTACGGTGTTGAAATTGGCTGGAGTGGATACGAGTAAATACTCTTCCCACTCAACTAGAGGAGCCATGGTCTCCAAGGCACGGGTGCTTGGTATTTCTGTGAAAAGAATACTAGCGCATGCAGGCTGGAAGACGGCTAAGTCGTTTGCAAAACATTATAATAAACGACTAGAAAAGCCTACCGGCGTTGCAAAGCGTCTTCTCGCCAACTAACAAGAATAGGTGAGAACAAAAATTTAGAATGTTATAATAATAAGAAAGAATGATATTAAGGATAAAAATGAATTATGTAAAGGTCTCCCTAGCCTGAGGCTAGCCTGAGGCTGTTTACCGAGGTAAAATAGTATAGTTATACGAGTCTTACCTTGGTACAGATGATGGATAACTGTTGTTTTACCGAGGTATAAGCCTCGGATAGATGTGGGCTAGGGCCCTCCCGCCACACCCTGCCACATCTATTCCGTTGGTGTACCTTTTCGGTAAAGTAATAGTATCCATTGTTTGAAAGTCATTTTTATCCTCAATAAGTAGGTTAAGATTGCTGGTACCGGACGTGCTTACCTCTCCCTAGCCCACATCTATCCGAGGCTTATACCTCGGTAAAACAACAGTTATCCATCATCTGTACCAAGGTAAGACTCGTATAACTATACTATATATAATATAATAGTTTACCTACATAATGAACACGAGGAAGACATACAAATTCTCGCCATTAAGAGAGTAGGACAGTGAGCAGGCGAGCGGTGGCACCACCGTGGGAGTTGAAGCCTGAGCAGTAGATGAGTAGTCCGAGGCTCAACCACCCGATTACTGGTGGGTGGGTGTTAGGATAGTGTAGAATTCCAGGTTATTATACTCGTATAATTCTTATACAACACATATATATTGAACGGAATTTCACTAGCTCAGTACGCAGTAATATATTAGCAAAAGCTGCGTGTATCGCTATCTGATGCCGGCGTTGTCGAACGAATTAACCTTTTCTGTGAAGCTTCCATGAACTCAATCGATCCAATCTCGTCTTTCCCCTGGTATACAGTGGTAATACATAGCAGTGTATCAGATGACGGAAGTGTTTCCGTCATATCAATGTAATTGCTCCACCTGCTGACGCAAAGTTCATTTGTGTACACTGACAAAACGGTATTTACATTATATACTCAAAGGTCCAATTTCGTATGTGGCCTGCAGTCTGATGTGCACAGGCAACAACAAGAAGATCGGAGAGAGAAAGAAAAGTTTACTTTTTTGGGGGTGACCGAATCGATGCGGATGGAATGGGCTTTTCGATGTGGGATCGCCAATGCAATTTACTTTTTGTTCCAACGCCTGACCAAGTTAATGGAAGGCATAACATTACTTTTTTTTAAACGTTTTCTTTTTAAACTGAGAAATTAATCTGACAAAGATGCATTTATTTATTCCTCCCGGTTTTATGCTTTAAGTTTGCTGGTATCATATTCCCGCAAGTATGCCCTGAAATGGTATTTATCATTATATACCAAAGTGTCCATTCTATAATAGTAGACTAATAATGTAGTCGGGAGGTCATAGCTGTGCAGTATGGTAGTTGTATGCGGTGTATGATATTAGTATGTGATAACCTATGTGCTATGGTATTAGTACAAGATAACTTATGTGGTATATCAGTATGTGATAACCTATGTGGTATAATATCAGTATGTGATAACCTATGTGCTATGGTATCAGTACATGATAACTTATGTTTGTTTGTTGTTGTTTTACGTCCTAGCAACATCTAAGGTCATATCAGGACGGGTACCGACTTGTGACAGTGCACACTCATGGCGACTTTATAGTACTGTCCCACTGGGAAACCCAGCCGCCGGCACCATGACCTGATATCCCATGCAGTCACATTATCCTGACACTGAGCCAACCAGTCCCTGCCCTATCCTATTTTACCTCGGTAAACAGCCTCAGGCTAGCCTCAGGCTAGGGAGAGGTAAGCACGTCCGGTACCAGCAATTAGCATATACAACTCACGACTGGATAACGTGTCGTTGGGTTGCTCCGGCAAAATTAGTCTACATACAAGCAAATACGCAGTAAGTATAATAAAAACTGTGGTTAGCTTAATTATGATGCATTAGAGCATCAATATGGAAAGTTTAGACTTTCGTTGGTCCAATTTGGACGAGTTATTTGGTTATAAACAACCAAGGATAGAACACTCGAGTGGGTTTCTCGAAGGAACCAAACCGGTCATTAGCGGTTCTGTCAACACCCGGGTCACCGTGTGACTATGGGTAGAGATGTGGGTTTCGCCCTATCTCATGTGGAAATTCTCTCGTACTCTAATAGAGAGTAATGTTGGAGATGCTCCTGGGTTTCTTTTATAGACTCCCCTAGACAAAACTTTTTCAGGCGTTTCTCCGAGTTTCGTAGCATTTTCTCCAACTTGTTGACGTAGTAGTCACAGGTGGGAGAAGTGTGCGGAACAGAGGGATGGGCGGGCCGATACACTGGTCCCGACCCCGCGTAAGGTTTGGGCTTGACCCACAACCCACGCACAAATTTAGCTTATTACGCCTGTGTTATAACGGTATAAACACGTTCTCTAACACCAATAGATGTCCAAATGAGTTTGAAACAACCATATTGTGACATATATATATACCGGGACTGACCAAAAATCTTTGTTTCAGCTCCCGATGGCCACGAAGCGGAGTAAGCGCGGTGCAGCAGCAGCCGAGGGGCGTGTTCCGAGTGGAGTGGACGAGGAGTACGACTCCTCACCTGTGTTGTCGGCAGGGCCGTCGACACAGCCCCGGGCGCATATCCTCTCCGACCCGGACGAGGACGCAGTGCCTGATGTGCCTGCGCCTCCAGATTGGGAGGCTCGCTTTGCACGATTGGAAAGCCACATCTTGACTGCCAAATCGCCTGTGTCTCGGAAGCGGCGTAGGCCGAGTGTCCAAGAGGATTCGTTTGAGGATTTCTTGGACACAGACTCGGCGGTGGAGCTTAAGGCTCCTCCTCCTCCTTCTCCTAAACGGAGGAAGAAGAAGAAACAGGTGATTTCTTCGGGTGATGAATTCACCAAGGAGCGGGCAGAGACTGGTTTTCGCAAAAAGCGGAAGACTAAGTCCAAAAAGAAGAAGAGGAAGAGGAAATATTCTTCTTCTGAGTCGTCCACTGAGTCTACTTCTACGGAATCAGACTCAGACACCATATATGAAGGGGTCTATGCGGACATTGGCACTAAAGTGGCTAAGAAGGTGGAGAAGCCAAAGGCTAAGCGGGTTAAAACCACTACGCTTATGCGCGAGACCGTGAATGGTCATTTTCGCACGTTCAAACCGGCGGAGGTTATCTCCAAGTTAGGAGATGAGTTAACAGGCATAAAGGGTGTTCCCAACTCCATCATTAAAGAAATGGATCGGGATGTCAATATGACGGATGACCGTAAGAAGTTTGAGGATGTGTTGCACACAGTGCATAAGGCAGTGTTGGCTACCCTAACAGCTATTGTTCCTGTGGCTAATAGGATGCAGAGTGAAAATAAGTTCTCGTCTTTGGCTAAGACAATGGACAAAGGCATTGCAGTGCTAGCGGCGGCAGGTAATTACCTGTCGTTTCGAAGATATGAAAATGTCTTCAAGTCAGTTTGCACAGATGCTGGCAAAGAAGTGGCTCGCTCTAAGAAGGTTACCGATAATGAGGGGAAGGAGTTTACGCTTTATCTTGCTCCAGAGCCGATTAAAGGGAAACCTTTAGATAACACCAAGATGTTTGGCGGTCAACTACAATACCTCTATAAAGAGGTAGAGACTGCAGCCAAGAGTGGCAAAAACATGGATGGCAAGAAGAAACAGGAAGTTCCTCGTTTCAAAAAGTCACGAGGGGATTTTCGTCCACGACGGTTCACCAGAGGAACCAGACCGAGTTCAAACTTCGGTCAAGGGTTTCGGGGCCGGGGCGCTCGCCCAGGCTGGACCGACAACACCGCACGGCCAATAGGCCGAGGGTTCAACTCGTCGAGACCTTTCCCCAGGGGCGGGTCCAAGTAGAGGTCCAAACACAAACTTTACAAGTCCCTGCAGCCTCTAAAAACACACAAACTGTAAGCAACTTTGTGGCTGGTAATATTAGTAATCATATTTCTGAGTGGCACAAAATTACTAGTGACCAAGAAATTATAGAAATAGTTAGGGGTGTTCAATTCCCTTTACACAAATTCCTGTACAAAGTATAATACCTTTTCCATATAACATTCAACCAGTTGAACGAGACGCACTAACTAAACAGGTACATAAATTCTTTGAGAAAGGAATTATACAAAAAGTGACACACTGTTCAGGACAGTTTATTTCAAACATTTTCTCGAGACCGAAGCCTAATGGTGATGTTCGAATGATCCTGGATTTAACAATCCTTAATAAAAGGGTGGAATATCGACATTTTAAAATGTTCTCTCTAGATACGGCACGAGATCTGATTACACCAGATGCGTGGATGGCTAGTGTTGATTTACAGGATGCATATTATACGCTTCCCATAATGGAACAATACCGAAAATTTCTTCGATTTATTTGGGATAACCAACTCTATGAGTTTACCTGCATGCCGAATGGCTTAGCTTGTGCGAC
>CM059186.1:141362212-141401520 GCA_030323885.1 Branchipolynoe longqiensis
GTTACTCGGCCCCAGGGACTTTGGAGCCTCTCATAGTCATCTACTACTCCAGCCTCCCCACCTCAGCTCAGAGGGGGCGCCCCCCCCCCCATCACACTGCAACCGCCACTCACTGTACTGCTGGCAATTTTTTCTTAGGCAAGGGGGCGTTGTTCCTCTAGCCAGAGTAAATACACTCTCACCCATTACCTTGTCTTCCTCTTGTTCATTTATGTAGGCAAACTATTATATATATTACAAGGATAAGAGCTTGAATCCTGTTGCGATATGAATATCTGAATATAATCAGGCATTTTATTATTTTTCCAGGTATTCTTTACAAAGATATAGCATGTGAAATCATAGGCACTCGGGGAATGTTCCCGAATAGAGTGGTTCCAGATTCTGCCGATAGATGTCACCAGCTTAACTGCCCGGTTCTATTGACCACCCCAGCTAGACTAACCAGGAATGCGTATTCTTCTCTATGCTATTCACATGTGTACAATACACCACATATATTCGCCTATGGTGGCTAACAAAGCACTAAACAGTTCAAGTGCTCACCAAGCGGAGAAATACGGTACCGACGCGCCGTCCTGTGGGCACATTCCACTTGCGTACCGGAAGTGCGGGGCCGGGAACTGTGGGTGGGGATGGGAAGCGATCGTTGGGTCTAATTGTGTCCGTGTATCCATACACTCTACACGTCTCATCAACGAATGCCGGTCTGCCTCCCCTAACGACCATCCACAGTGGGGGGGGGGGGGGGGGGGGGGGCATGAGACGCGGCTTCGATATACTACAGTGCCAGGGAGGTGTGAGGATTAAGGCCTTGGGAACGCCCGCCAGCGCTCATTTGTTCTCTAATCTGGGTACCTCTTTGGTAGCAGTTTGCTTACTAATCCAGGCACATCTGCCCAATTTCTCACCGTGTCAGATAGTTGTAGCATTATCCGAATAGACTATTATCACTACCAATCTTCATTTGTGATAGGTTGTTTGTTTGTTTCTTTGTTTGTTAGTTGGCGTTGTTCGTCATGGCAATATTTAAGCAATTATCAGGATCGGTACCGACTTGTGACACTGACCTGCTGACAGTGCTGCCCCACTGGGAAACCAGGCACATCGGCATGATGACCTAATTTCCCAATTCCCAGTCGACTCAAACAAATGACTTACAACATTGATACTTTTCACTTCGTATCTCGGCGCTCGGCATTATTAGTATAGGGCAAGGACTGGTTGGATCAGTGTCAGGATAATGTGAGTGAGTGGGATATCGGGTCATGGTGCTAGTGGCCTAATTTCCCAGTGGGGCAGCACTATAAAGTCACCATGAGTGCACACTGTCACAAGTCGGTACCCATTCTTAGATGTTGCCAAGACGTGAACCTCGCTGGAATAGCAAGAAGAGCACAAGAAGAGCACAATTTGGCTCCATGACCATGGTCACGTGACTCTGTCGAGGTGGAGCAATTTGACCGCTCAATGAAAAGCAGAACTAGTGGGTTTAAAAAAAAAATTGTTGGGGTTTAAAGTCCTAGCGTGGACCTATTGACAATGTTGGATCTGCTTTAAATAGCATTGCTCCCCAAACACCTTGTTTACTAGTTGGGACTTTACGCCCTACAAACAATTAACGTCATATCATGACAGTCTATTAACTACAAAGAGTAAAATGAATACTCCTAACAAATACTTGAAAATATAATAATGTTCTTCAGAAATTGCATTGGATTGCCAGCAAAAAGGCGTATCCATTGAAGATTCTATTAACTGCCTATAAAGCTAGCGATGGTAAGGCCGCAGAAGAGCTAGCGATGGTAAGGCCGCAGAAGAGCTAGCGATGGTAAGGCCGCAGAAGAGAAGCTCAGATCATCCAGTCAGATTTCATTATTCACCCTCGTGTCTCGACTCAAATCATATGGCGACTGTGCCTTCAGGTCCTGCTTGATGGAATAAATTGCCTGAGGAGATAAGACAATCATCATCTCTTGAACAAATGCAATGTGTTCTCAAGACTCCATTCTTTATGGTTGCCTTTTGCAGTAATGGCATTTTGACATTATTCAAACAAGTTATAAATATGTCATAGTACTCAGGGATAAAAGTGGTCTCCGGTGAAAAACGCGGAAACCAGACTGAGACTTGGCGCCACCTAGCGGGATCTGGCAGAACCACGCCAAAGCGGGGAGGAAAAAAGCGGAAATTAGGCCGTGACCATGGCACCACCTAGCAGGTTCCAGCTGAACTAACAACAAATTTTCACGAGAACATCGATATCTCCTTCTCACATAGGATTAGAACTGTTGGGGAATTTGGGGGAAAATGTTGGAAGTCAGGGTTCAACTGTCCTTATTTTGACTGTATTATCGCCCGTGCCGAATACTTTCTTGTCTGGGTTTTATATTCTAGCAACATTATATATGAATGGGATTTGAACTAAGCAATTGTTTCCATATATATATTCAGATTTTGTGAAGTTAATCGGAAAATATAAAAGAAATAGTGGAAATCTGAAAAACCGCAGAGATCTGACATTCCTGCATACTGCGGTTTTATTACACAGGGCCTCGGTTATTACTAATGAGAATAAGAGAATAATGAGAATAAGCACTCAGAATACATTATGTAAGATTAGGAAGGATTAAGTGTCGCTGAGTAAGCTCTTTCAGAACTTAATCGATGTGATCTAATTCCTAGTAAAGCCTAATGCTACCACAATGCACCGCATGAACCCATTCTATGTCCATGATTAGGACTAGGCATGAGTGTGGAAACCCATTTTATCAGACATAACATTGTAGTTATGAGCCTTCTTATCCGAGATACAATTCTGATCACAGTGCAGCATTGCTGGGGTACCCCTCTGCTAGTAGCATATCGCAATCTAATTGAGTAATTGGAAGCAATATTCCTCTTCACAAAAAATGTAACATTTTTAATTTAATTTAGACACACCATTTTTTTCTGAGGCCGAAAGATAACTTGCCGAATTTCGTCAGGAACTGCTTGCCGTCTCTGAAGTAGCTTCAGTTGGTTGGTTGTTGGAGTTGTATGTCCTGGAAACATCCAAGGTCATATCAGGGCGGGTACCGACTTGTGACAGTGTGCGCTCATGGCGACTTTATAGTGTTGCCCCAATGGGAGACCAGGCTGTCAGCACCATAACCTGATATCCCATTCAGTCACATTATCCTGACACCAACCCAACCAGTCCTTGCCCTATCCTAATAATGCTGAGCGCCTGGCTAGGAAGCAGCTGGTGTCAATTTTGTAAGTCATTGCTTTAACTCGACCGGGAATTGAACTCCTGACCTTCCGCACGGGAGGCCTGCATCATACCGACTCAGCAATCACGTCCGGTCAGTAGCTTAAGGGTAAAATGGGCTAAGCCACATATTAAAGCTGCATAGTCCGATGAAGCATCAAATTTTCAAAATCCAAACAATCATCTGGATTTGATTCTACATATCTAACTTAGATACTGGTGCACTAATTAAACATGTATCGCCACACAGAAGGAAATACTGAGGCAATTTAATAGAACCTGGTACTGCAAAAGTCTATGGTGTCAGAATTTTGGCAAGCTTGCCAAAATTAATTTAGCACGTTTGCCAAAATTAATTTAGCATGTTTGCACTTCCATTATCTCAAAAGTTACCCATTTAAAATATAAGTTAATTCAAACTAAAACAAGGAACATTTATAACGATCAATCTAATATATTTATCTCAGAAAATGACAGAAACTCAAAATCATCGGACATATACAATTAAAAAACTAAAGTCTAAATCTCATTTGTGGAGTTTATCTTAAAGTTGCATAGTCCGATGGTTTTGAGTTTCTGTCAGTTTTATAACTATAAGGTAAGTATATTAAATTGATTCTTATAATCTACCTTACTTTAGTTTGTAGTAACTTATATTTTAAATGGCTAACCTTTGAGATATTTCAACTGGAAACATGTCAAATTAGTTTTGGCAAGCATGCCAAAACCCTGACACCATAGCCTTCTGCAGTAACAAGTTCTGATGAATTTACTCAATATTCCCGTCTATGTGGCAACAAATGCTTAATAGGTTAGATATGTAGAATCAAACCTAGATAATTGTTTTCGTTTTGAAAATGTGATGCTTTATCAGACTATTCCGCTTTAAGAGAAGACTCCACCATGGAGCAGATGCCACAGTTCACATTCATTTGTATTATCCAACCACCTATGGGTGGCGTTCAAAATGAGATAGAAGTGACAAGAAGATCTAGTCGTAACAGGACGCGACGGCCTGCCCGACCCATAGGGCTGAAGGCAAAATCCGCAGGGATTTGGCGGTCTTATCTTTGAGGAAGTTTATCACTTCTTTCTCCTCAAAGGGTTTGAAAAACCATTTGTTGGTGCTCGCCGTGGAATCTGTGCAAGATAATTCAATGTTCGCACAAAAGGACCGAATACCAAACTCATCAGTAGTATTGTATACATCACTGGGTGGTTCGCGTTATTTATTCATATGGTGTGGTTAACAGGATGACCAAATGAGTTGAGCGGCCACATCCCGTGTGGCAGGTCGTGGGATTCTAATCCTGAGTTCAAACCCGGGTTGAGTCAAATCAATGACTTAAAGATTTATACTTGCCGCTACTTCTTGTATTCAACTATCAAATTTAACTAATTGTGTGTGTGGTACTGGGTGGTGGCCCCATTACCCCTATACCTCACTACTGGTAGTTAGTCACCATCACTTGGCGCCAAACAAATATATTTCATTATACGTGAACCAGATGGGATAGATAGCTCGATGAGCTGAGACAGTGAGAGCTCACTTCCTGGGTGGCAGGATTTTGGCCTTCGAAACCCTGATTCTAACCCTAGGTCCAAGGCAAGCCAATGGGCCCGCCTCTACCTCCCCGCCCCCGCCCCCCCCCCCCTCCGCCTCTACTGCCCACCTCCACCGCTCGCACGTTCCACCGCCCGCCTCCACCGCTTGCCTCTACCCCCCCCCCCTCTACCGCCCGCCTCCATCAGTTGCCCCTATCCCCCCCCCCCCCCCCCCCCCCCCCCTGTTATGAATGTACTGAGGCACGGCGGGACGGGAACCAGCCGGTCGGGACCAGCGTCACGGGCGGCCAGCGTAGACTGGCGAGCACTGGAATAAAGCATTGAGTAACTAGACGTCAATATGGGTAGTTGTTCCTGAGTTCGAACATTACAAGTTCTAACATTACACTACCGCCCGCCTCCACCAGTTGCCTCTATAATCTCCCCCCCCCCCACCCCCCACCGCTCGCCTCTGCCGCCCGCCTCCACCGCGTGCCTCTATCCTCCCCCCCCCCCCCCCCCACGGCCCGCCTGTACCTCCCGCCGAGCTGCCGCTGGCCCTCCGACTTACCTCCGTCCGACAACCTACCAAAAATCGCGGAAACCAGCGAAATCGTGGAGTTCTTTAATTCCTGCACCGTAAAGGTCCTCCTGAACATCTGTGTGTGTGTGTGTGTGTGTGTGTGTGTGTGTGTGTGTGTGTGTGTGTGTGTGTGTGTGTGTGTGTGGAGGGTCAAAGGTTCGCCGTAGCTTGGGACACTCACCTGCAAGCACAAAACAAAGGCATATCATTAATTATAAGCACCAGCCACAAATGACAGTTTGCACGGCTATACATGCATCAACAGAAGCTACGACTCAAAGCATCAACAGCCAACAACAAATGGTGATGCACTGACACCGGATGGCCTAGTGGTTCGAGTGTCAGCTTCCCTAGCGAGAGGTCATGGAGACAATCCCTCTCTAAAACCGACAAAATAGGTACTTATTACCACCTAGTTTGGTGATGTGCATTACTAGGATATGCCGAGGACTGGTTGGCTAAATGTCAGGATAACGTGGATGAGTGCAAAGCCGAATGATGCATCGGTGAGATGGCTGGTTGGTTGGTTGTTTGTTGGGAGTTTTACGTCCTGGCAACATCTACGGTCATATGAGGACGGGTACCGACTTGTGATAGTGTGCACTCATGGCGACTTTATAGTTCTACCCCACTGGGAAGTCACATTATCCTGACACTGTCCAGTTCTTCCCCTATCCTATTAATGACAAGCTAGGAAGCGACAAGTATCAATTTTATAAGCCATTGGGTTAACTTGACTGGGAACCGAACTCCCGATCTCTCGCACGCGAGGCCCGCACTCTACTGATTCGGCAACCGCCAGCGGTCCGTGATATGGTATTTTCGTGGGGGAGTACTATGAAAACCCTCATCATTAGTGTGTATTGTCACAAGTCAGTGACTGTTCCGATATGAACTCGGATTCTGCTAGGACGCAAGCCCTCAATCATCCAAGAACAGGACGGCAATGTAAAAAAAAAAAAAAAAGTCTTCTAGTAAAAGAAAGTACACTCCCAGCCTTCAAAGTAGTGCTGGAGTCCCAAATTGAACCTCATCTCTTCAATTTAATTAATTCCCAATTTAAGAGTCAGTGATAATTGATTGAATGACTTAATTTAACAGCAAATGTTCTATTTAAGGAAGGGGCACGGATGATAGCGTCTCACATGAGAGGGTCGTTGCAGCTGGCGTACCGAAGGACATTGTTCACAATCATAAGAAATGGCACATGCTCGCACTGAGAGCGAAACTGAGGGAGAGGGAAGGGGAGAGGAAGAGAAGGGGAGAGGAAGAGAGGAGGAGAGGAAGAGAGAGGGATGAAGGAGAAAGGGGGGAAAGGATGAGCTGGGAGGAGGAGGAGGGGGGGGGGAAATGAAGAGAGGAGGGAAGGAGGAGAGGAGGGGAGGAGAGAAAGGAAGAGGAAGAGGTAGGGGACAAAGGGAGAGCAAGAGAGGGGGCGGAAAGGTAAGAATGAGGAGAAAGGAGAGAATGAAGGGGGAAAGGGAGAGGGAAGAAAGGTGTGAAAAGAAAGAAGAAAGAAGGAGAGAGAGAAAGACCGATGGAGACCAAGAAAGATAGACAGACAGAGACTAAGACGGAGGGGGGCCGAATAAATAATTAATGGAGTTGTAATTGGTTCAGATTTCCTATTCCTTCCTATTGCAAACCGGGAGCAATGGATTGACGTGTTGACTGGCTTCCGGTCTATGGCTTTTATTATGGCCACTGCTTCAGGGGGTAGGGTGGAAATGTAACTACAGTAAAACCTCTCTATACCGACCCCTCCACAGATCGACCACTCTCCTATTTCGATCGCTTTATTTGGGTCCCAACAATACCATTGTAAGGATATTCTAACTCCCTAAACCGACCACCTCCCTAAATGGACCACTTAAAGTCGGTCCCATGGTCGGTCGATTTACAGAGGTTTTACTGTATATCCAAATAATTCCTCAATTAACTTCCTAACATGGTTCTTAAGGAGTATCAGCGCCTTCAATCCGGAACCCACCTAAACAGTTAGGATCCTAATCAAAATCACATCAAATCTGAGAACAAAAATAATCAGATCTCATGAATTCATTACAAATTCGCAATTTGTATCTGAGAATGGGATCTGAAACTTTAAAGATGGAAATCTCACCAGCACCAGCACCAGCAGCACCCACCAGCAGCACCCACCAGCAGCACCCACCACCACCACCACCACCAATAATTTGATGTAATGATGACATAATTTAGATACAAATATGATGTGTGTGAATCCAGTCGCTACAATAATTAATTTAGTAGGACAGGGGAATGATGGTTTTGGTGTTAAGCTAGGATTCCTTACACGCGGTATGCGGCATGCGGCATGCGAACGGTTTGGGTCCTTTCACCCATACCCACACACATAGTGTCAGGTTTCTCTAACAGTAACACTGTTGTCTACGGGCATTCGCATTCGCATGCCGCACCGATCGCTACATGGACTGATTCAGTATTCGCATGCCGCATACCGCGTGTGAGGAATGTAGCCCATAGGCTTCAAGGCATTTAGATTTTGTGTCGCATTCGCATACAGCATACCGCGTGTAAGGAATGTATCCTTTAGGATGGAGTTCAACATTAGGCTCACAACACAATGGTTGGTTGGTTGTTGGAGTTTTACGTTCTGCAACATCTAAAGTCATATTAGGATGGGCACCAACTTGTGACAGTGCACACTCATGGTGTCTTTATAGTGCTGCCCCACTGGGAAATCAGGCCACTGGCACCATGAGCCAATATCCCACTCAAGTCACTCCTGACACTGCACTAACCAGTCCTTGCCCTATCCTATTAATGCTGAGTGCCAGGCTAGGAAGCGACAAGTATCAATTTTATAATTCATTGGTTTGACTAGACCGGGAACCGAACTCCCGATCTCCCGCACGCGAGGCCCACGCTCTACCGATTCGGCCACCGCACCCGGTACACAACACAATGGAAACCAACATCGTGAAACTAAGTTTCTTGCAGTAACAACCCCCACAAACACACACACACACACATGCACACTTTTAAAGTACAGATAGGAAATTACAATCGGAAATTGATTTTACTCTCACATCAACATTTGCTTTCAGTTTTAGAGCGAAAGTTGAATTTGGAATTAGGCTGCTTTTTTAATTAAAAAAATTTTAAACTCCACCCCTTACATTGTTTTTCTTCTATTTATCTCTTTTTGTGGTGGTGTGAGTGGAGGGGGGGGTGTCAAATGTAACGCAAATGTTCATTTGAGTCGCTTAAACTTAAAGGGTAATCGATACGACGCGGTAATCGCCCACAGCGCCCTTTGAATGGAGTCGGTTCGGTGCAGCGGCCTTGACGTGCGTCGCGTGTTGGAGCTGTCAACTACAACCAGATCCAAGCCAAATGTCAGCCTTCTCAAGAAACAAACACACTTCACACAGGGATGAAAGTGGTACCTAAAATTGCACAAATCAAGCCGAGATTATTACACCGACGGCGAATTTTCGCGAAAACGTGGATTTTACCCCTATGGGATTAGCATTGTCCGGGAATCGCAAAAGTCAGGTTTAAGCTGTCATTGTTGTGACTGTTATTATCTATCGCCCAGGCCTAACATATTGTCCGGGTTTTATGTTCTCACAACATTTAAGGTCATATACAAACAGGATTCGAAGTAACCATTTGTTGCTATTTAGTGATATACATCCTGATTGTCCTGGCATTTTGTTGAGTATTAATCGGTAAAAATCAAAAATCGGAGAAATCATCGAAATCATGGAGATCTTTCATCCTGACTACAAACAAAACCAAAGCAATGAGCCCACCCACCGCCCCTAGAGTACCCCCCCAACCCCCAACCCACATACACACACTCTCCACCATGCAACAGTGCCCTGCCTAGGCCGCTGCTGTTGCTGCAGCGAGCACCTGGGCTCGGGTCCCTTATTATCGCTCGCTGACGCTGACGCTATCTGCGCCCCCCCCCCCCCCCCCCTTTTTCAGCGGCGGTGACGCGGGGAGACTGGCGGCGTTTCACAGCTGTCGGTTCGCGCCGAGGGGCCGGTGTAGGACGTTCAAAACACTACCTTGTTCAAAACACTACGGTAGTGTTTTCAACCTAAGTTCAAAACACTATGGTAGTGTTTTCAACTTAAGTTCAAAACACTACTGTTAAGTTCAAAACACTACCCCTACGTACGTCCAAAACACTACCCAAGTTCAAAACACTATCATAACATGGCAGTGGGGGCTGTAAGTGTAATGTCGCAAAATGTAACCTAGTTTGGTTATTGGGAGTTTTACGTTCTAGGAACATCTAAAGTCATATCAGGACATACATACTAGTAGTATACGCTGATAGCACTGCAGTGTCTGCACCACATATTATGTATACGCTGCTGGTGCTAAGCCATTTTGGCACGTATTAGTAGTATACGCTTGTAGAGTCTAATGCTCGGATCTCTGGCTGTGTATGTAGTCTATGAGGAAAACAATACAGACAAAGAGAAAGGAAGAGAGTAAAGTGTAAGAGTCCAGCCCTCTGGTTTATTGTTATACAGTTACATGGGTTCTTGGTAGAGTATCATACCACCTCTTTCCACCAATGGGAATCCAGCATTCCTGGTCTCACCAATAGGAATCCAGCATTCCTGGTCTCTATGGATACCAGTGGTCTGCCCACCACCAATAGCTGTATGGCCCCATCGCCACCACCAACCTTGACCTTTTGAGTGTGGTGACCCCTACCCCAGCAGAAGGGATAGGCCCTGAGTGCAATCACAACCAGACCTGCCAGCACCACTATGTCTATTTACATGCCACTCAGGCACCACCACCCATATATATATATGCACCTGATCACATACACCGATCAGCCTTTGCATTCCCCCCTTGTTGAATATCAGAATAGTTTACACGCTGATAGCACAGCGGTGTCTGCACCATGTATTAGTATACGCTGATGGTGCTGTGGCAACTGCACCACATATTAGACTACGCTGATGGTGTTGCAGTGTTTGATTGTTTGTTTGTTGCTGTTTACATCCTAGCAACATCTATGGTCATCTCAGAACGGATACTGACTTGTGACAGTGCACACTCATGGTGACTTTATAGTGCTGCCCCACTGGGAGACCAGGCTACCAGCACCATGAGAGTAGTGTTTTGAACTTAAAAGGGAGTGTTTTCAAAGTAAGGATAGTGTTTGGAGCATGGCCATGGTAGTGTTTTGAACCGACCTTTAACTAAGTTGAAAACACTATGGTAGTGTTTTGAACCTAGGTTGAAAACACTACCGTAGTGTTGTTGTGAGGTGGTGTTTTGAACTTACTACACCGGCCAAAGTGGCGCCCCCTGGCAGGTGCGTCCGTTCACCGAGGCGCCTCTTAGCAGACTCCGTCCTGGCTTCCATCTAATTCCCCGACTCGGCGCACACTCTCAACTCCACCGACTTAACTACACCCCCCCCCCCCCACTTAACACCCACCCACCAACTACATACCTACCACCCACCAACCAATCACCAACCCACCAACTACCCTCCAGCCCCACCTACCAACCACCCATCCGTCACAGCAATGTGAGCATATATCACAGTTATACATGCATGGGCTGATATATAGGCCATATACCACATACCGATCCCACAATTCAGTGCGGCTGCTCTCGCTACAACGACCGGCCGGGATGCAACAGTAGCAACCGGTGGCAAGACTACCTCCATCACGTCACCCGGAAGTACACACACGCACGCATGCGCACACACGCACACACGCACTTACAGGCCGGTCCCCCGGTAGGGGCGCTAACGAGCGGTCTCGAGGACGGGTCACTTCCTGATCATGAGTGACGTGACCGACAGTTATGTGGGATGTGAGACGAGCAATCCAGAGAGAGTACAGGAGGACTACTGTGGTGAGATTTGACGGGGTGCGAATGTGTGTGTGCGGCGGGGGGGGGGGGGGGAGTGCGTGAGGGTGTGTGGGTGAGGAGATAAGTGGAAAGAGTAAGTGAGGAGTTGGTAGTGAGTGAGTAGTAGTTAGTGAGTAGTTGTCAGTGGGTAATTAGTGAGTAGTTATTAGTGAGTTAGTTGCTAGTGAGTCAGGCGTTGTTACTGTTACTAGTGTTAGCATATGTGGAGTTGTGATTGAGTAGTTATGCTGTTGTTTTGCCTTATTGGCCACTCGCGGTTGACACATGCTTTTCTGTTCAAGGGGGACCCTCCCCCTAAATGTATTGGGTGTCAGTCCCAACTTACACTCAAACATATTTTGTTGAGTTGTGTAGATTTCTTGGCCCTGCGCCAACAGTTTTACACTGCAAGCAGCATGCACGACATTTTCACAAAAGTAAAACAAGAAAACATTTTAGCCTTTTTAAGGGCAGCTGGTCTATATCATCACATATAGTCCCTTAAACAAATTAGATCAATTAGCAACCTTTAACTTTTATCTTAATTCTATTTCCTTTAGCCACAAATTATGCAACTGTGAGCTTTTTAGATCCACAGTGTACTGACACAAAATTGATTCTGTGCTTTTGCATTCTGTAAAAGCAATGGTTGAATAAAAAACAAACAATTCTCGCCGTGAATATGGCCTATGCTGCCGACACGGCGTAAAGAAACCACCAATCAATCAATCAATCTATATCATAGTAGCGCCGAGCACTAGGCTTGGTAGTGACAAGCATCACGTTTTAAGTCATTAGTTTGACTTTGCCAATGCTAGAATTGGACGGTTGAACCCTGCGACATACCACCCAGGAAGCAGGTTCTCGGCTCATTCAGCCGATATATATATATATAAGTTAGTTGTTGGAATTTTACATCCTGGCAACATATAAGGATGGGTGACAGTGTGCACTCATGGCGACTTTATAGCGCTGCCCCACTTGGAAATCAGGCCGACGATATACATATAATCAAATATATTTGTTTGGTTGTAAAATTCTCTGATTAAGTATATATTGAGTATTGAGATGGCTAAACATGAAACAGTACTCCCTTTATAATGCTCACACCGGGGGAGGGAAACAATGCCCTTTTAAGCACAATCCCTCCCCCTTATCTCACCCAGCCACAAGGTCACCACATGTTATGTAAGCCCATGATAGCCAGGTGGTGGCCAAAGCTGGGTGAGAGGGGGGGGGGGGGGGTGAGTCCTTAAAGCAGCCAATGGTGAACTATGTTAAGGCGAGATTATGCAGGAGAGGAGTGACTGATGTAAGAGCCAATAAGAATGTCTATAACATCCACTGTTGCATGTACCTAAAAACATATATAAACTGAATAAAACTAAGCAATCAGCCTATTATCTACCTACACTTCTGCTGGTGCTGGACTCGAATCGCGTGTTGTGTTGTGTGTGTCTCTACTATGGGGTAAGCTCTGATATATAATTCATACGAATAGAAGATATAAAAATGGGGACACTCAAGATAGTATGCCTTATGCAGGATAGTATGCCTGATGCAGGATAGTATGCCTTATGGACCGCACGCAGTATACCGGATGTCTGGGCAGTATAGTCTAGAAGAGCAGTACAGCTACTAAATGAGAGAACATAATATAAGTAACCATAGCCCTCGTGTACCACCTAACTGGATCGGACATCAATAGATTCAAACTCCCGCATATAGGATATGCGGGGACCCGCAAATACGGGATTTCATATGGTGATGTGTGAGGGCGATCATTGATACTGATAGTGGCGTACTGGGGTTGATGGGAGCACCACTCAGTACAAGATACGCAATCAGTCACCTTTGGTAGTTGAGTACAAGATATAAGTAGATAAAAGTGGGTTATTTATACTCACATAATGCATTATACATGACAGAAAGTATCAGCAGAGTGCTAGTAGCACACCTGCGGGGTTGGTGATATATTCTCACTCTATTATTAACTTGATGAATCGGGCATGTTATGCGCCTCTCTAGGTTCCCTGTAACGGGTAACGTGCTATAACATATAAGCATCTGATAGATCTAAGTGTCAAAGAGTTTATCTGGATTCAGAAATTGCGAATCCACTAAATGAAATCAACGGTGTGTGCAAACAATTAAAACAACTAAGATTTCATCGACATGCATAAAATGTTCGTTTTTGTAATTAATATGTATATACCAATGACTAATACCATGGGTAAATCTCGTGCAATTGTTATATTGGATATGTAAAGGAAAACGATTGCGTCAGATGCAATCCCATATGCAGTAACACGGACACTCGTCCTGATATGAGCTTAGATGTTGCCAGGACGTAAAACTCCCAACAACCAACTAATGCCAGGTACACACCTACCGTTCATCCGCACCCACCTACCGTTTACGAACTAAAACTGCCCAAGAGTCGGTAGGTGTGCACTCCCCTAGCACACCTACCGATTGCGATTCGCGCATAAAACCTCAGTTTTAGGGCTAAAACCGGCCGATAACGATTGCGATTCGTGATTCGAAAAATGAATCGGCCTGTTTTCAGTTTTAAGCGGGTCGGGTCGAGTCACGAGTTTTAGTGCGCGAATCGTAAACGGGAGGTGTGTACTAGGCATTACACGGACCCACAGACAGGTAGGTAGGGTACATACCTGCTTCCAATACTACTCTTCTATACTACTTACTTTATTTATTACGCAATTCGATTTTAAGCCCCTGCCACACCTCACCCCATTGAGGAAACGGATAGAGCCGGGCACAAATATTCTAGTACGGTGTGATTCGGACGTGAAATGTATGTAATGGGCGATAACGGGCAGGTAACAGATGGTAATGGACGGGTAACAGATGGTAACAGACAGTAACGGTTGATAACGTATCTAACGATCAACGGACAATTCAGTATACAAAAAACTATAACGAACGGCAACAGACGTGTAATGGATGTGTAATGGATGGGAACAGACAGGAACGGATGGGGAATGGGCAATAATGGATAATAACCGCATACGTCAGTCTGGCACAATCCGTTACAAGTTTTGTGCATGCTCAAAACTTGTAATGTATCGGACCGGATATCAATGGGTATCAATGGATATCAATGGATACAAACCAGACTTTGCCGGATATCAACAGACTTTGGTCGGTTTCTTTCTGTTTCCCCAATCTGGTGAGGTGTGACGGAGGCTTAATGCAGGTGCGGAATCATCCTCATAGACCCAAACTGCTGCGACATTCAAAGCATTACGCATGTCGCAATACGCACAAGATTAGGTGCTAAAGAGTTGGGAGGTGAGTGACGACAACGCACCCCTTTACGCACTGACGGAATCATCCTCATAGACACACAAATTGTTGCGATATTTTACGCATTACCCATGTCGCAATACGCACAAGATTAGGTGTTAAAGATGCGGGGGGGGGGGGAGGTGGAGGCGGGGGAGATTGCGAGAAGGAAAGAGGAAAGGGAGAGGAGAGAGGGAGGGAATAGGTGGAGAAAAGAGAAGAAATTGGAGATAGATGGGAGGAGAGAAAGTGAAAGATGGACAGAGGAAAAGAGGGAGGGAGAGAGAGAAAGGGAGGGAGGGAAAACGGTGGGAAAAGGGAGGGAGAGAGGGAGAGTGGCAGAGAATGAGAGAGGCAGAGGGGGAGAGAGGAAGAGAGGGAGAGAGAGAGGGAAACGAAGAGAGGGCGAATGAGAGCGAGTGATGGAGGCAGGGTACCTAGGATGGAGAGAGACAGATAAACAGACAAGCAGACAAACAGATAAACAAAAAGACAAACAGACAGACATCGGAGACTACCGGAATCAAGAAGCAGCGGCCCTAGTTTTAATTGCTCCAATATAACCGACTTGACTCATTCACTTCGACATCGGTCATATAATTACAGGCGCCATTCCCTTTGAACAAGCCTCTGAAGCGAAAGCATTTGCAATTAGCAGCGGCAGCCCCGAGGCGTTCACGGACCACTCCGCCACAGTCCGGCCGTGCAGCCATCTAATTAGGCGGCGCCGGCTAATTATATCACACATTTAGAGACGAAAATAGGCCACTCAGACGCGCACAGCGCAGTCCTGTCGATACGAAAGTACAAGCCGCGAGGGGGTGTTGGCTCTATCTACATAACCCCGGACCCCCCTCACTCTCCCTCCCCCATTCCCCCTCCCTCCCCCCCTCCCTCCGCCTCTTACTTTCACCTGTCGCCTCCTTTCCCTCTCCTCTAAACCCCCGCCTTTTCCCCCAGTTACTAATCCCTCCCCTCTTCCCCTCACATGATCCTTCCTCTAATCTCTCCTCTTCCTTAATTCTCTAATCCCCCCATCCCTACCTCATCCCTAATCCACCCCCCAATCCCCATCCTCTCCCCTTCTTTTTTAATCCCCTCCACCCATCTTCCCACCTCCCATCCCTCCCCATAACCTCCCCCCTTTCCTATCGCCCCCCCCCCCCCCCCCCACAATGATGCCCAGCAACTGTTACTATAGATAAAAGATTCACCCCGCACTTCCAGTACAGGGGTGAAAACCAACCCATTAGAAAAGCTGGCGAAGAATTTCGACATGCTGGGTTAATTAACTGAGCTGGTAAATTCTTAATTTAAGAAGCATAATATATTCTTTATGTACCCGCTACGTTTGAGTTGGAAAATATAATAAAAGATATACTTTAATGCAATGTAAAAGTGAAATCGACGGCGTTCTCTGGCCGCCATCTTGTCTTTTTGCATTCTCTCCCATTTCATCAACTCTGTGTTGATATAAGTAACCATTTGACACTGGTGCCAGGCATTCTACTTCCCTTTCCTTACTAAAGCTATTTTCGCCCGTATTTAGACTACGTTGTCATTCACCCCTGTACTGTAAGTATGGGGTGAATCTTTTATCTACTGTTACTAGCGCCCAGATTGATAGCCACTTTATGGCAATTTCTGGCGTGAAATCCACACGCTATGAGTCATAAGGTAAAGACGGGTCGAGTCAAACAGTCATGCACATGGGGGGGGGGGGGGGGGGGGGGGTTCTGATGCCATTTTAATGGAACCACGATCACGTGACCAAATTTGAAGGGCGAGAAAAACCCCACACGCAACACCACCTAACACCACAAACATCAGTATCCAGCACCACACACAACACCACAGAATCACAGTACAACACCATACACGCATACAACACAATCTAGCACCACACCACACAACACCCAGCACCACAATGCAACACCATACGTGTTCTCTGTGGCTGAGTGGTTAGAGTGTGTGACTTTTTTCTGGTCAGACTCCTAATCTGAAGGTAGGTGGTTCGATTCCCCATGCCCCCACCTCTGCCAATTTGGATTTCCACCACTGTGGAAAACTTACAGCGTCATCAGAGGCCAGTTGCTCTCATACCATGTCTATGTGGTGCGGGAGGTGAAAATTCCCTTGGGTCGGTAAAAGTGTAGGCTCAGGCTTTCTATTGCCAAAACTGTCTAATGACTTATCCATGATAGGCAGTATAAATCTTCAAGAAAAAAAACCACCAAAAAAAACAATGCCTCACCACACAATACACAACACCACAATACAACACCATCACCCACACACAACTACGTGCACTCCACACACAACCCCACGTGATCACAATACAACACCGTATGCACAAGACCACACAGCACCACCCACACAGCAGACAGGACCATGCACAAAACACTGCAGAACCACAATACAACACCATGCACAAAACACCACCACACAGTACCCGCGTAATACACCCCATGGGGCCCCAAGTTGATCATGATAGTGCTTCTTATCGGGTTGGTAGCACAGCATTGTTCTCTGGGCGCGCAGATCGGGTCTGGGTAACTGTCCGATTTCAGTTGCAGCTGGTGCTCCTGGGGGCCTCATCAGGGGGAGTGTTCTCATTGCGATTCTCCAGTAGCCCAGCAGCCCCCCCCCCCCCCACACACACACACACCTCCCCTCTGGAGCGCCACCGTGATTTGAGAGCCGACGGGAAGTCGGGCTGGGTGGGTGTGGGTGTGTAGGGTGGGATGGCGAAGCAATGCCATTGGAAATTGTACCTCCTCTCCACCCCCCCCCCCACATCACATTCCATCCCAAACAACGATAATCACCACAAAGGGTGCTTTAACCCATTGAGTCTGGCGCCTGCATTAATGCGTCCCTACTTATATATACAGTGAAACGTGCGTGTGTGTGTGTGTGTGTGTGTGTGTGTGTGTAGTAGGTACTCCAAAGTGCACCGATATAAGCTGTCCGCATTGCGAAATCTGACATAATTTAACCATTCTAAAACCACTTCAATCTCCACTAATTCTACTTTGTTTGAAAGATAAATTATATGAGGTGAATGCCTGTTCTTTTGTCTTTTAGGCTGTTCAATTTTTTAATTAACATGATGAATTCAATTAGAGTCAATGGACACTTGTTTGGGTGTACCATGAGCAGCTCTGTCCATGTTTGCCATTCAGTTTGCATCCAGTCTTAGCCACTCCCTTCCCTGTACATGTGGAAGGGTTTTACACTTGGCGGCACTTGATTACTGTGCTCAGGGTAACCTTGCTGCAATAATTTTGTTACCTCAACTAGCGTTGCATCTTTCGATGTTTCTGTTCATATCTGCTCTGTTGAGTTGTCTAGCAATGAGATGGAAGCCACATGTATTTGTTGATCGAAGAGGTCATTTGGTTCGATCGTCTGGCTGTGATCTTGTGAAAGCATGTCTGCGATAAACATTTGAGAGCCTTTAATGTAAGAAACATACGCTGCATCCTGGCCGATAGCTCATGCAACGGTTTGTTCAATATTGACACTAACGGTTTGTGGTCAGTCTGCACGTTTCCAGTTTTCTTACATCCAAAGCATATTGAATTTCTTACATCCAAAGCATATTGCTAGTAACTCCTTTTCAATTGTTGCATAGTTTGACTGGGTGTTGTCTAATGATTTGGAACTAATGCAATTGGTCGGTTCTCTTGTATTAATGCTGCGCCAAGGCCTGATTTGGACGCATCTACTTGTAAGGTTATTTCTTTATTTACATTGTAGAAGCGGTGGTAAGCAAGGATTTTACTGGAGCGGTGGTAAGCAAGGATTTTAGGGTGACAAATGCATTCTGTTGTTCT
Organism: Branchipolynoe longqiensis; assembly: GCA_030323885.1. Taxonomy (NCBI): domain Eukaryota; kingdom Metazoa; phylum Annelida; class Polychaeta; order Phyllodocida; family Polynoidae; genus Branchipolynoe; species Branchipolynoe longqiensis. The sequence continues at coordinate 141,380,628 of CM059186.1, forward strand.
ACATCCCAATGCCATGCAATAGTTTTGTTAATTAACACACGTAATGGTTTAGTGATCGTTGACAGATTCGGAATGAACTTACTAACATAGCCCACCATACCTAAGAAATACTGTACTGCTGCTATGTTAGTCGGAATTGGCATGTCTGTAGTTGCTTGTACCCTTTCTTTACTTGGTAATAGCCCCTCTTGCGTAATGGTGTGGCCTACATAAGTTACTTCGGTTTTACAGATTTTTGACATTGTTGGATTCAGTCTCTGGCTCGTTTCAGGACTGCTGTTAAGTTCTCATTATGCTCGGCAACTGTCCTGCCATACACCAAAATGTCATCTGTGACAACGTTCACCCCTTTTAGATCGCCTAATATTTTATTCATCTCATATATAAATATATCGCCTGCTGTGCTGATACCGAATGGCAACCTGGTATACCTGGACCTACCACAGGGAGTGTTAAAGGTGCAAAGCTTAGAGGTCTCTTCATCTAGTTTGACTTGCCAATAGTCACTATTTGCATCCAAAACCGAGAAATATCTAGCGTTATCTAATTTCGACACTATTTCTTCGATCATATGTGTAGGGTACGGTCCTCTCTTAATAGCTCTATTCAGCTTAGTTGGATCTCGACACACCCTAATTTTATTAGGCTTTTTGACAACTGTAATGGAATTCACCTCGGGGGTAGGTTCAGTTACCTCAACTATGACATTTAATTCTATCATGCGATCTAATTCTGCCTATACTCTACTTTCAATTGCGTGCGGAATGCGACGTGGAGGGTCAATACATGGCTCAACTTGCTTGTCTACATATATCTTAGCCTGTTTTGATGTTCCCTAACCCTTGGAATACATCAGAATATTCTTGTACCAGATTTTGCGTTTGTTCGACAGTGGCAGGCATCGCTGGTGTGGGTACCTCTGCCGTGTTGATCGTGTTGATGCGTGTGATGAGCTGTAGATGAACACAAGCGCCCTTCCCGAGTATCGGTGCCCCGACGTTGGTGACGTTGGAAGAGCAGCTTGTGTCACTTCACGCGTGTTGTACACTCTCCAATCGGTCGAATTCGTGTTCCTGCATATGTGACCAAGTTGCATCTGCTTGGCCTGAGTTGCATGTTACCAATGTTTCTGAAGATCCGGGCTGGTAAGATGCTCGCCTGCGATCCAGTATCCATTTTAAATCGCACGACTGTTTTTCCCATGTTGATGCTCACGAACCACAGGTCAGAGTTGATGTTGTTGTCAGACAACGCTCCCACGAACAGGTCATCCTCCATTGGCTCATCCGGTGGGGGGCGTGTCATGTCAGGTGGCATGTTGTGTTTGTACATAGCAATCTTGTCCACCAGTGTTCGCTGCACCTAACTTCTACACACTTTAATAAAATGCCCAATTTTACCGCAACCGGCACAAGGTTTGCCTTTTGCTGGGCGCCCTTTCCAGTGGTTATATCCACACCATCCGCATGGTGTTCGTCCCGAGTTGGGTGCGCTCGCTGAATATTTGCGTCCCCATGCCTATGCCGGTCTCGCTGCCGGTGGCGCTGCCCGGTAGGGTTGACGCCTACTAATGGTTCCACTGCTGTTGCCGTGTTGTCTCTGGACAGCTGAGCGGCTGTGTGTTCACTCATGCAGCACATATCTTCCCACAGCTGCAGGGTCAGTTTGGGTGTTTGAAGCAACCGGTCCCGCAATGTGTCACATTTGATGCCACACCCTATCCGGTCACACAATAATGATTCTTCGGCTTCGCCCTACTCACAGTGCGGAATTAAATTCTTGAGCTCCCTTATGTAGTTGTCCTTTTTTTCGATTCCCTGGTCATACAAATTAAACCTATAGCGCAAAACTGTCAAATTTGTTTTGCACTCACAGTAGTGGCGGAATGCTTCGACTAGAGGAGCTAGTTTATCCTGCTGACTGGGCGTGAACTTCATGGTCCTATAAACTTGTTGGGCCTCCGGCCCTACCATGTGTAAAAAAATGCACACCTGTATTTTTTCCGGCTTTGCAGCTATCCCCGCTGCTATAGCATGAATTTTGTAGCTACTATACCACCTGTACCAATTAGAGGCAAGGTGTTCGTCCATGTTCAAATGTCGTGGAGGTTTCAAGCCTTGCAGCGACATTTTGGTAACTTGGTCCGGATCTGACACCATACAATAATAAGGAAGACTGTATGCTACCGTGTCCCTGATACAAGTGATTTATTCAGGTTATCCTCGCTGGTTCCTCCGCTGATTCTCGACTGGTTCCCGGCTGGTTCCTGGCCATACCTCACACGCCATAACCAGCTGTATACATATTAGCATATGTCACAGTGGCCGAATCAGTAGAGCGCAGGCTTCCCGTGTGGAAGGGCAGGAGTTTGATTCCCAGTCGAGTCAAACCAATGACTTACAAAATTGGTATGTGTTGCTTCCTAGCCTGGCGCTCGGCATTAATAGGATAGGGCAAGGGTTGGTTAGCTCAGTTTCAGGATAATGTGACAGAGTGGGATCTATCGGGTAATGGTGCCTGATTTCCCAGTGGGCAGCACTATAAAGTTGCCATGAGTGTGCACTGTCACAAGTCGGTATCCGTCCTGATATGACCTTAGATGTTGCTAGGACATAAAGTAACAACAAACAACCTCATATCAGCTTCCATCCCAAAGAGTGATAATCACCTTAAAGGGTGCTTTAACATATACATGTATATATATATATATATATATATATATATATATATATATATATACATATAAATATATATATATATATAATATATATAATATAGATTAGTTAGACGAATCTTACCTGGGTATAGATGATGGATAACTATTGTTTTACCGAGGTAGAAGCCTCGGTTAGACGTGGGCGAGGGAGAAGGAAGCACATCCGGGTCCAGCAATCTTTACCTACTAATTCAGGATAAAAATGATTCTAAAAAACAACCTAAGGTCAAGTGACCTCATGCTAAATTGAGTGATTGACTAGACGTGGCAGGGCGTGGTGGGTGGGCCCTCGCCCACGTCTAACCGAGGCTTCTACCTCGGTAAAACAATAGTTATCCATCATCTATACCCAGGTAAGATTCGTCTAACTAATCTATTTTACCTCGGTATGCCGCCTCTGGCTAGCCGTAGGCTAGGGAGACCTTTACGTAAAATAATTTTTATCCTGATATTCTTGTTTTGTTATTATTCTTTAGTGATTATGTCTTATGTATGCAACAATGGAAAAGCGATTTGTATGGCAAAAAAGGGGAAAAACCAATGTTTTTCTTACCTCTCTCTTTCAGTTGGTGAGTAGCCTGTGCGCTATAGGCTGAGGCTTCTCTAGTCGTTTGTGGTAATGTCTAGCAAACGAAGTAGCGGTTTTCCATCCCGCGTGAGCTAGGATCCGTTTAACGGAGATGCCTAGCAATCTTGCCTTGGACACCATTGCACCACGTGTAGAGTGCGATGAGTACCTGTCTGTATTTACTCCCGCCAGTTTTAACACATTCATTGTCCATCGGGCGAGGGTATCCCTGGAAATGGCCTTGTGTGGCTTAATAAAGCTGACCAATAGCTGTCTTGAGTTTCTTATTAATCTTGTCTTGGATATATAATTTCGTATCGCAGATACGACACATAACTTGCGATCCTGAGTGAAACTGGACACCCCTATCGTAGAAAGGGGGTCACCTAATCGGTTTGATTTTAATAAAGTTGATAAATCAAACGTGGCCTCTTTACTGTCAATTTCTAGACCATTCAGCGACAGGGCAACTATAGTTTGGCCTCTGTGTCCAGTGACCAGGAGAAGCAAAACTGCGACTTTGAAACCTAAAAGTTTAACGTCCAGAAACTTATTTTCTGGCCATTTCTTGAAGAGGTTGAACACTAGAGAAACATCCCAAAACCTATTATATTTGGGTTTAGGCGGATTCCTCTGATAAATTGATCGTATGATCCAACAAATAACATGGTGTTTACCCATTGTTTGTCCATTAACCCGCGGTAGGATTATCGACAGAGCACATCTGGCAGCGTTAATAGCGCCATATCCTAGGCCTTCGTCCTCTAGGTAACGTAGGAAGAGTCCTACCTGGGATACTGTGGGAGTCATTGGCTTGACTTTCTTAAGCAGGCAATAAATACCCCATTTCTTTAAATACGTAGTATACATTTTCACCGTTCCTTTTCTCCACGCATCATCAACCAAACGCTGTTGTGTAATTTTGTCTAAGCCAAACTGTTCTTTTTATTTAAAGACAATAAAAAAAAAAAACAAAAAAGGAATGCCACTAACGGAGTTGTCGACACGTTTCCGTGGCGTTCTAGTGGTCCCTGATGTTTGAGGTTTCCTCGGAATCTTGGGAAGCGAAGGCTGCTTTTGGCTGTGGCTAGTAACGTCGGTAGCCACGGTTGCGTGTGCCACTCGGGGACGATGAGTATGGCGTGTGTCCCCTCCATTTGAATCTTTCTGGCGACTTTGCTAATGATAGTAAAGGGGGGGAAAATGTAAAAGAAATGATGTCGCCACTTTAGGGAGAAGGCATCAATGTGCCAAGCATTGGGTTCCGGGTGCCACGAAACATATTTTGGAATTTTAAAGTTATTACGCGAAGCGAACAAATCGATCTGAGGTGAACCCCATGTGTGACAAATGTGTTTGAAAATGGATGGATTAAGTGACCACTCTAAGTGATCATGGAACTGGCGACTCATCTTGTCAGCTAGACAATTTTGTGTGCCTGGAATGTGATTAACAGTTAACCAGACATCAAAGGTTTGAGCCCAGTTCCAAATGAGAAGTGCCATTGCATTACATTTAATCGATTTTGTACCTCCCATATTTCTGACATAAGCCATAGCTGTGGTGTTATCCGTGAGGATACGTACATTATTTTTGGGTATTTTTACTAGACTGGTTAATCCCAAGTAAATGGCCCTTAGTTCTAGAACGTTAATATGATCGGGGAGTTCCGATTCTAGCCATCTTCCTCCCGTTGCTACATCATTTTGATGTGCTCCCCACCCTTGGAGAGACGCGTCAGTGGTAACGGTAGTGTCAGGCTCTCCCATTCTAATGGGATTGGGGGAATGGTCAAAGTGGTTTAGCCACCAATCAATGTCGGCTAGGCCGTTCTCCGAAATAAACATGGTCTTTTCAAAGTTTCCCTTTGCGCGGGCCAGCGCCAAATTTTTATCAATTTCGAGGGATTTTATGTGTGCCGCTCCGTATAGAATAGCTGGACTATACGAAACCATGACCCCGATAAGGACCGCGACCTGTCTAATCTTTGGCCTAGAAGTGTCTAACAGCTGTATCGCTGTGCGGTAAAGCTTATCTTTCTTTTGGCGTGTAAGCGAAACGGTCATAGCCGTGGTGTTCAGAATGAACCCGAGACACTTAAGCTCCTGAGTAGGAGAAAAAACCGATTTCTTGTTATGTATGAAGAAACCCAATTTGGTGAAAATGTTGCATAAATCTTTAACAGCGAGTTCACATTGCGTGAAAGATTGGCCCATAATAAAAGAATCATCTATGTATGGAAACATACAATGCCCCAATTTTGCCATGTGTGCAAAAATTGGTTTCAACAACTTAGTAAACAGACGCGGTGCGCAGGCCAAACCATTAGGTAAACATGTAAATTCAAAAAGTTGGCCATTCCAGAGAAAACGTAGGTATTTCCGATCTGTCTGGTGAATAGGAACGGTGTAGTACGCATCCCTTAAATCAACACTCGCTAGCCAACACCCTGGGGTAATTAAATCACGAGCTGTTTCTAAAGAAAACATTTTGAAATGTTTGTATTCAATGATTTCATTCAACTGAGTTAAATCTAAAATCATTCGGATTGAACCATCAGGTTTAGGAGTAGAGAAGATATTGGAAATATATTCCCCTTCAGTATGTTCAACTCTGTTGACAATGCCCTTAGACTCAAACAGTAGAACCTGCTGATCTAGCTGAGATTTTTCTAGTGAATTAAACTGATACGGAAAAGGCGCTCTCTTTTGTATAGGCAATTGTGTGAAAGGGATGTGAATGCCTTTAACAATATTCAGGACCTCTGGATTAGTGGTTAACTGTTGCCATTGATGTAAACAATTAGAAACATTCCCTGCTTGAAAAAGGCTTACTTCAGTTTGAGTTTCCTCCGTGACCATTGTAGGGTCAGGAGGCTGCACTGTTTGTGTGGAAATCTCTACTTGTTCCCTTGTTTCGGGAACTGGGGCTTGGGAACGAAATCCCTCTTGTAGCCGCGGTTGTCGTTCCAGTTTGAGGCCGGCCTGTCGCCTCGGCCCCTTCCTCGCTGGTTGAACTGGAAGGACGGTCCGCCCCTGAACGGCCTTCCTCCTCTGCGGAATCGAAAATCCGTCCTAGACTTTCTGAACCCTGCTGGGTTTTGGAAGCGACGACTCTTTGCTTCAGTGTTTTTAGCACTCTTGTAGTCGACCTCTACCTGTTTGTACAGGTAAGCTAGCTGACCCCCAAACATCTTGGATTTATCTAGCGGTTTGCTCTTGATAGGGGTAGGTCCGGAATACACGGTGTATTCCTTACCATCATGGTCCGTTACCTTGTTCGAGCGGGCAACCTCTTTTCCGGCATCTGTGGTGACCGATTTGAAAACGTTTTCAAATCTCCGATGGGTCATGTAGTTACTAGCGGCTGCTAACAAAGCTATGCCCCGGTCCATAACCCGCGCCAAAGACGAGAACTTGTTCTCTGTCTGCATCCTGTTAGCCACAGGGATAACAGACGTCAAGGCACCCAAAACTGCCTTATGGATCAGGCAGAGGGAAGTTTCATAACGACGGCGTTCGTCGGAAAGATGAATGCCGGAATCCATCTCTTTGAAAACCGAAGCAGGAATGCCCTTAACTCCTGAAATCTGCTCAGTCAACTTGTTGATGACTTCGATCGGTTTAAACGTAGTGAAATGGCTATTCACCGTTTTGCGCATCATGGTAGTGGTGCGCACTTTCTGAGCTTTCTTTTTGACAATTTTCTTGCCAGCTTTAACGCCTATTTTGGCGTAGACACCCGCTCGTTCCGTGTCGGAATCCGACTCGGTGGAAGAAGAGTCGGACGACGAGTCTGAAGAAGAGTCCTTCTTCTTCTTCTTCTTCTTCTTTTTGGACTTTTTGGAGCGCTTAGAGTTCGCTTTCTTTGTGAACTCGTCACCAGAACTGCTCACTGGGCGGCGTTTCTTGCCCCGCGCTTTCGGTTTCGGAACCTCAGGTGCCGAAAGCGTGTCCTCTTCGTCCTCAGAAAAGTCTTCCCAATCCTCATCAGGGATTTGGGAAGGATCTGGAAAGGTCTGCGCCTGGAAAAGGCGCATCTTCTCCTCCATCATCTCCGCCATTTTCGCCTCCCACCCCACTGGTTGAGGGGCGTGATCACTGTCTTGATCCGAGGCATGAGCCCCAGGATGTGGGGACGGCGGAGCCGTAGCCGGTGGAGACGAATCGTAATCCGTAGGGGGGACACCCACCGCTGCAGCGGGCGGCTTATTCCGGCGAGTGGCCATCGGGAACTGTAACGAAACCAAAGCGTTACTAACCCGGAATCATCTCAACTACACAAGTGTAAGCCAGTAAACTGGGTTGAGGAACATGGTACAGAGAACGTGTTTTGCAACGTGTCAGTACAGGCGTGAAGCTAAATTTGCCGTAGGTGTGTGGTAACGAAACCAACCAAACGGAGGGCATCGATCGTGAGATCGGCCCCTCTCTCTGTTCCGTACACTTCTCCCACCTGTGGCTACAGCGCCAACAAGTTGGAGAAAATATTACGAAACTCGGAGGTTCGCCTTAAACCGGTCAGGGGTGTTTATAAAAAACACCCAGAAGCATCCCCAACATCATCCTCTATTAGGATCCGGGAGACTTTTCTTAGGAAATGAGCAACTCGGGTTGCCATTTCTCCCTGTCTGAAAAACAGGTGTCGATAGAACTCAGTATCGGTTTCGTTTGTGCCAGCGGCACGCAATGTTCTATCCGTAAGTTAAAAAACGTACAAAGTCCAAACAGGACTGAAGAAAGTTCTGAACTTTCATAAAAAGATGCTATAGAGCATGATAAACAAAGTTATCGAAGAAAACAGTACTTACTTTTGGATAAAAGCAGTAGTAGTAGATAAATCCTGTGGAGCAACTCACAAACGTCCTCCCGTTGTGAGTTACTTATGCTAATTGCTGGACCCGGATGTGCTTCCTTCTCCCTAGCCTACGGCTAGCCAGAGGCGGCATACCGAGGTAAAATATATATATAGGGATGGATTCATATATTACACATAACTACTGGGTACATATATATATTATATAGCCCATTGAAGGAAGCACCTGCATTAGAGCTTCCCGTGAGAACGCTGTCTGTAACAGACAGCCTCATTATTTCACAACTAAAGGTGTTTCTTTCATAAATAATTACAGTCATCCTCCTGCCCAAACTATGCGTCTGATGTGTTCGCCCATTCTATTGTCCCCGGCCAAAATGGCCTAATATAGAGGGAGTGCACGTGGCGTCATCACTCAGCAGTCAGCTGCCAGCCATCTTGGATTATGAGCACCCTCCCATGCCATGTTGTGAATGCAGATGCAGATGCAGTAAAACATAGTTTTCTTGTGTTCTGGGAGGTTCTGGGCAGTTTACATCTAATGTGTTTACTTACAACACTTTAGCAACAACTTCTGAGGCCAAACTGCTCAAAACAGTGACAAATAAACCAACAAATCAGTAAATATGCACAGTGTAGGCAGTTGCAAGCCTGCTGTATATAATCTAATATCGCCACCGAAAGTTGTCTTGTGACGTCATTTCACCCTTTCTATATGTCCCATCGAAGCTATTACGTGAATATCAGCGGGCAACTATTCTAAACTGTCTCCTTCGCTGTTGTTATTAATAAATATTACTCCCCACAAGACATGGAGCAGAGGTGAGACATTTCCGATTTTCAGCAAATTTCAGCAAATTTCCAATATATAATATTTTCCTTCGTCATATAGGTAGGGAGACCAGACCGCTGTTACCATGACCCAATTTTCCACTGGGTCACATTATCCTGATACTGAGCTAACCAGTCATTGCCCTATCCTATTCATAGTAATGCCGATCACCGAGCGAGGTAGCGATAAGTATCAATTGTATAACTCATTGGTTTGACTAGGCTGGGATTCGAACTTCCGACCTTCAGCACGGGAAGCCTGCGCCCTATCGATCCGGCCACCGCGTCCGGTCGCTATTAGGGATTATCTCTCTCAAGTATACACTCATAGGTGATATATACACAGTAAAACCTCTCTAAATCGACCGACCATGGGACCGACTTTAAATGGCCCATTTAGGGAGGTGGTCGGTTCAGGCAGTTAAACAAAAAATCATTCAAATGGCATTGTTTGGGCGATCATTTGGGACCCAAATAAAGTGATCGATATACTGGAGGGGTCGATCTGTGGAGGTGGTCGGTTAGAGAGGCTTACTGTATATATGTGTATATACATAGACTACCAAAAAGATGACTCTAATTAAAACATTTTAGTTGGAATAGAACATTATTGCTTAAGTTCGCTAAATTGGTGATTGCCCCTTGGAAATAAAACTCCAGCCAGTTTTTATTTTTATTTTTTAATGTTGAAGTAGACGAAATAGGTTAAGCCCCAGTCACACATAGCCGGACGAGCCGGACCACCCGGACCGTCCTGACCGCCACCCGGACTGTCCCGGACCGCCACAGATAAAATCACTGTTTTCATCGATTTATGCCTCGCAGTCACACTTTCCCGGACGAGCCCTGGAGGAGCCCCGGACCAAAGGCCAGACTGCCCTGGACCGCCGCGTACCACCCCCGGACTGCCCCGGACGAGCCCGGACTGGGCCGGACCGGCCCCTGACTAACCCAGACGAGGCCAGACCACCCCGGGACTGCCCCGGACCACCCCCGGACTATCCCGGACCACCCCCGGACTATCCCAGACCACCCCCGGCTGTCCGGGAGTGGTCCGTGGATGGTCCGGGTCAAACCCTGGCTCAAAACCAACAGTTCTACCAATAATAGACTATAATGATATAATTTATGGATTTCTCACAAAGCAGCAACTGACTAAGCTACAAAGGATCCAAAACCGGGCGTTAAGAACAATTTATTGGGGCAAAACACTAAGTGTACAGGAAATGCATGACAAAGCAAACCTAGATTACCTAATGGTTAGAAGAGATTCACATCTCCTATCACTTATGTACAGAAGAGCCAGAGATACCCAATATATAGAAAACACAAAAAGGAATACTAGACGGGCTGATTCCACTCTACTCAAAGTCCCCAAGCCTTCCACAAACAAACTAATTAAAGCACCAATTTACAAAGGCAGCATGATGTGGAACAACCTACCAACCAGAACCAGGGCAGCATCCTCTTACCTAGAATTTAAAAACTCACTAAGAGTACATCGGATTGGGCAGGCCCTTATGCAGTTGCAGTAAAGTATGTTCCATGGCGTCACCATACCGTAAGTGGCAGACCACCAAACCCTCAGCCTCGGTTTCTCCCCCCCCCCCCAGCCCCCACTTTTTTAATTTGTTGCTGTTCCTCTGTTATCTCCAGTCAACCATATACGATGACAGAGACAGTCCAGGTAAAAATGTAAAATTTAAGACCTAAATGCACTGGGATTGGTCCCACTGCTTCACTGGTCACAGATGGTCCAGTGTATTATTAACAACCCCACCCCAACAACATAATTCATAAACTCACATAACTAGCTACATTGGTCGTAATGCGAGCATTGCGCTTGATGCGTGGAGAGGAAGAGACCCTCCCCCCGCCTCCCCGGCGTCGCGCAGCGTTCGCACCTCGCGCGACGCCCGCCTCTCAGCTTTCTCCCTCCCCCTCCCCCTCCCCCGCTGCTTTCTCACCTCACCTCACCGCCCTCCTGCCCTCCCTTATAAGGCCGCCCGCCGGCCTCCCTCAGTCACTCGCCATCCAGCCCTCCTCCGCGCTCTGCCTTTTTGCTTTGGCTCTCCACCACCGCTGCATCCCCTCGGACCCCTCCAGCATGCCCGGACACGGAAAGGGAAAGGGCCGCAAGACCTCCCGGGCGACCGTCCTGGCCACGCCGGGACCCTCCCCGGGCTCGCCGGGAGGTGCCTCACCATCTTCAGCCCCGGCGTCCCCCTCGGCGCCCTCGGACCGTCCCTCGGGCACCGAGACGGCCGCGATCCTCGAGGCCCTGCACCGCCTGACTACGCGCATGGACGCCGTCGAGTCGGGGGGAGCCCGAGGAGCACCGAAGCAATTTGAGGCCGCCTACATCACGCCGCCCGCTGCCGCCGGGGCCCGGCCCCCGCCGCCACCTCAAGCGACACTGCCCGGGGCAGCCCACCCCCACTACCAACGGTACAGCCGCCTTACCGCCCAAGCCGGGCCCGCTCCGCCCCCCCATACCTCCAGGACGTGGTCGAGCAGCACACCCCAGCATCGCGAGATCCTGGCTTCCGCCAAGGCGCAACACACCGTCAGGCGCCAAGGTATTCCTACGGATTACATCTTCCCCTCGGACCTAGTGGAGAGGGGTCCTGAATGGAAGCCGGTGAAGAGGGGCGAGGCTAGCAAGGATGAGTACAGCCTTGCCCTGCTCACCCTGCTCAGCCATCCAAGTTTCCCCTCCCACTCCATCCAAGGCCTCCACCACCACCACCTCACCGTGTTGCGGGACAACCTTGTGTATCCGTGGCCTACCGTCTGCCGTTATTCAGAAACTATCTTCACGTGGATAGCGGACGGGAGGCTCCCCCACGGCTGGCACGACCCAGTTGCCCTCGACCTGCTGAGGGTGGAATCCCTCACCATGCCCGCCGCCCTCACCTTGCCCACCCCCGAGGCCGCCCCTTCAGCCCCAGCCCCCCGAGGCGAGGACTTTCCCCGAGGCGCACACCTGCCCCGGGCCTAAGTCGACACCCGCATCGCCTACGACAGGCAGACTCACGGGGGCCCCTGCCCCGCCTGGAACCGTGAGCCCGCCTCGTGCGACCGGGCCCCCGTCGGGGAGGCCCACGGCGAGGTGGGACACAGACACCGGCACGTATGCGCCTACTGTGCCAACGTGCGGCGCATACTCACGATGCACAGCGAGGCCGGGTGCCTCACTAAGCAAGCCCGTGCTACTGTTAGGTTAGCCATATCTTGTGTTTCTCTGCCCAGTCCCAAATTAGTTTGGCTAAATAGTTACATGGTTTGGAACGAGTCCCTCCCATATTATGTATGTAAGCCATAGCTGTTGTGTTATATGTTAAGTTCTAGTACATTTATGTGATCGGAGATTTCATCATCCATCCACTGACCACCTGTTGCCTGTTGGTCTCTGTGAGCCCACCATCCTTCTAGTGAAGTGTCTGTTGTGAGTGTAGTGTTGGGCTCTCCCATTATAATGGGGTTGGGTGAATTGTTGATGTGTGACAGCCACCAAATAATATCTTTTAGGCCATCTGGCAAAATCATCATGGGTTGTTCAAAGTTTCCTTTTGTGCGAGCCAACCCCAAGTTCTTATATATTTTGAGCGATTTAATATGTGCCTTTCCATACAGAATAGCTGGTGCATATGCTATCATAATTCCTATTAGTATTGCGACTTGTCTTAACTTTGGTATGTTCAATTGTAATAATTGGTTTGCTGTTGTTGTAAATTAATCAACTTTTTGTTCCGTTACTGAAATGGTCATTTCTTTGGTGACAATAAAGAATCCCACAAACTTTAACTCCTTTGTTGGTGTTAAAACTGATTTAGTTTCATGTATGTAGAATCCTAATTTCTTAAATGTCTCATATAATTTGTCTACTGCTGTCAGACACTGTTGTTGTGTTTGTCCTTCCCTAGCCATCTGGGAAAATATAGGTTTAAGTAACCATGTGAAAATGTGTGGAGCACAAGCTAGTCCATTAGGCATACACGTGAACGAGAGAGAGAGAGATAGAAAGAGAGAGAGAATGAGAGCATGGGCATATCTGTCCGATGTCCGCTCCCATTACGGAAGGCCATGGGTTCGATTACCGACTGAGTTTTAAAAGTTAAAGCTGCATAACCCAATTTACACTATTCATGTGTGACCTAATTAGGCATCAGAACGAGGTTGAGTATGTGTCGGGTATTGGAAATGGCAATAAGACACTACTGTGTGCTGATGTGTATGAACTCCAACAGAAATTAAAGGAGTACAATTTGAAGATATTCACCTTTTAAACTATCATATTCATTTTTGCATACATTTTTTCTATCTATTGGTCAATTTTCATGAAGATTGAGTGATGATCAGATACATTTCAGTAGGCGATGTCAACAAAGTTGCTCACCCTGGTTGCCAATCTTTTCTTAAATTCTAAATTGCATAACTTTCTTAATATATATATATTTTTAAAATATATTTTAACCCTTTTAAAGAGTTTATTAATTTGTAATTACTAAAGACTAGTTGTTTAACTGTGTTACACAGATAACTACGCTGACAGTGCTGCATTACATGATACCACAATAACTATGCAGACTGGAAGTTGACAGTCACATTGTAGTTAGAGAATGCAAAAATCACCATGCAAGAGTCACCCAATCTTCGTGAAAATTGGCCAATAGATAGAAAACAAGTATGCAAAGATGAATATGGTAGTTTAAAAATGAAAACTTTCAAATTTGAGTGATTTCGAGAGGTTTTGGTCGACGAAAAAGTATTTGCATGACTTTTCATAGAGCGGCACCTCGCAGACGCGTATGCGGCCTCGGTCTGGTTTCAACATGGCCGCGGCATGAATAGTGTGAATGATAGCATCAAATGTTCAAAACCAAAACACTTATCTGGATTTGATTTCGCATATCCACCTTAGATACTGAACACATTAAGCACTCATTAAGCATGTGTTGCTGCATAGAAGGGGCTACTAAGCCAATTAAATAAATAGAACCTGGTACTTCTGAATCTTATGATGTCAGAATTGTTATTTGCTTGCCGAAATTAATATACCATGTTTTGACTTAAAACATCTCCAAATTTAACCATTTAAAATAAAGGTTATTTCAAAATAAAGTAAAGTAAATTATAACACTAAACACCGATAAACCTAACATATTTATGTAAGAAAATTGAAGAAACCCAAACTTTGCACCTATAACAAAGGTTGGCACATGTAAATTGTAACTTTCATCTTGTTCGATCACCCGGCCAAATTACTAGAACCTAAGGATTGGTTGGCTGAATTGTCAGAATAATGTGACTCAGTAGGATATCGCACCACAGTGCTGGGAGCAAGGCATCTCAGATGGACAACGCTGTAAAACCACCAGGTGTACGCCCTGTCACAAGTCGCTTTCCATCCTGGTGTGACTTCAGATGTTGCTAGGATGTAAAACCCCAAGCTCCCACGCGCTCACCCAGCCCCACTGCTAACTAGATAAACCGAGTGTATTTATATAAGCCCTGTGCACGACGTGTCCCCGTACTACTGTGTGCGCTCCATTTACACTGTGGGCACGGACTGTGTGTGGCATGTACCGGTGTCATTACCTGCATCCAGAACCTATCCCGCTTCATGAAGATGGATGGCCGCCATTTTATACAGGCGTCACCTGTGTTGGGTAGGCTCCCACGAATTGTGCATTAGTCGTAGGTTCTCTCTTCTTTCTTTTTTTAGCACACCCAAAACAGACATTGGTGAGTGGTGGTTAAAACTAATTAATTTTATTAAAAGGTATTAAAAAAAGTATTAAAGAAAAACAATTAAAAAAAAAAAAAAGAGTAAAAGCTGAAATTGTGTGTCTTATGCCCGTCACACACTAATTAACTAACAAACCGCTGGTACACTTAATAGGACCATTAGCAGAAACGGTCTTAATCGTGGGAATATATACGGTTTAAATTTTCAGCGGCCTTATAGAAAAATAATGTCGTAACTGGCCGGTAGCGGCGGCGCCATGAGGTTGCAGCCGAAAGAGACACATAACAATCGGTCTCATATTCGAATAATAAATTATGCAGCTTATGCATTGTTTTTATATCTGAGCACCGCATAATTTGTTCGTAAAAATTTTTTTTTTTATATAATTCATTTATTTATATATAGATAATTGTATATAATTCATTTGAATATAATTTATTTTAATATATAATTTATTATATATTTTTTAATATATCGTTATAGCATGTATATCTAGGAATATAGAGGTGTAAGGGGAGGAGAGTGTGTGGGGAAACCTCTCCCCCCGAATACCGACCGAAAGGCCGAGAATGATATGTGCTGATGCTGGCAGGTGTCGCCACCGTTCCGAGTATTTAGGCTAGGCCATATGGATGTTCCGATCGAAGCAGCTGCGGGCCGCAAAATTGACTGTACTATATGAGACTGTCTCAAAAGGGCTAAACAATATGGGACAAAACTTTGTCCATAGTAACGATCAACACACTATCTACTTATGCATTTGCTCAGGATAAACTGATTTGTTTTTTACATGGTGTTTCATAATATATAATGATTTGAAGCAAATGTCCTTGTGTTTTCAGTGTAACCGTTTCTGTGCCGCTTTGTGTCAATCATTACTATGGACAAAAAAATGAAGAGCTAGCACCTTTTGAGACAGGCTAATATACATACACAGACACATAAATATATCGAACAGCCCACCTGGTTTCTGACCCAAATCGAGCTCTAGTTAATGGTTGTTAATCTGATCTAGTCTGATGCCATGACACAGCCGGGTCCCATTATTGTCAGTCACAACTGATGAGTTGTTGTCTGTTTGTTGGAGTTTTACATCATGACAACTTCTAAGGTCATCTCAGGATGGGTACCGACTTGTGACAGTGCACACTCATGGCGGCTTTATAGCACTGCCCCACTGGAAAAATTAGGCTGCTGTTACCATGACCTGATTTTCTCACTCAGTCACATTATCCTGACACTGAGCCAACCAGTCTTTGCCCTATCCAACTAATGCCGAGTACCTGGCTAGGAAGCGGTAAGTATCAATTTTAAAGTCATTGGTTTGACTCGACCGCGAATCAAACTCCCGACCTTCCGCACGCGAGGCCCGCACTCTACTGACTAGGCCACCGCACCCGGTCAACTGGTGAGTAGATCACCATACTCAGTTGGACACTACTAATATTAGTAATAATGGCTACTACAGACTAATTGTTGCTTTCTTGTGGTCGATGTCCTGGAAACATAAGTTCATAACCGGACAGCATGTTGAGTTGAGTTTATGTTGAGTTCAAGAGTTTTATTTAACCACAGACATGTTGTAAGATGACTGTATGGCTTCCTCAAGGGGTGCCCTTCCAGTCGAGCAACCAATGTTATCAACTTGTGACAGCGCGCATTGGTGGCGGCTTTATAGTGCTGCCTAACTGGAATACCATGTCGCCGACACCATGATACAGTACAATGTAGTGACGAGTAGCATTGCTAGAAAGTGGGTATATCTTGGGTTTGACTATGCCGGGGATCGAACCCACGACATCCTGCAATCCTGCACGGGAACCCAGAACTCAACTCAGGCCACCATATTCCGTCTGGCTTCTTTAAAGTTGCATAGTCCGATGAAAACATCAAATTTCCGAAACCAAAACCATTATCTAGATGTGATTCTACATATCTAAGCTAGATACTAATGCACTTATTAAACATTTGTCAACACACAGAAGGGAATACTGAGGCAATTTAATAGAACTCGTTACTGCAGAAGCCTATAGTGGCAACGCTTTAGCATGCTTGCCAAAATAATTTGTTCATGCTTGCACTTCAAATATCTGAAAGGTTAGCCATTTAAAATAAAAGTTACTTCAAAGAACAGTAAGGTAGATTATAACAATTAATTTATTCTCTTTACCTCAGAAAATTACAGAGATGCAAAACGATCGGATTATACTAACTTTAGGATACAGACCCAAAACTAGATAAGATTACATGAGGCCAGATAAAACATAAAAACCGGCTGGAAATAGTGAGTTATATCAGAGAGCGTGTATATAAACAGATGAGAGGGACAACTCCCGCCAAAAACGGTAACACAGGCTACAGTGGCGTTCCTGGCGGTTAGTGTTGAACAAGCCTTGAGTTTGCCGGTACGCTCAGTGCAAAACATTTGTTTTTATTCAAAAATTAATAGAAATCCAGAACCATAACCTTATAAATTCAATATAATCTTGTTGATAAACATGTTTTCTATATGTGTACTAAGCGGCTTGTTTCTATTTGGTGTAGTTTTAGAGATATTTCACTTTTTCTGTAGGAAGATTGCACACGACCATTGACAATGCCTTGAGTTTGCCGTACGCGTAGTGAAAAACGTCAGTTTTATTCCAAATTAATAGAAATCCAGAACCCTAACCATATCAATTTAATATAATCTTGTTGGTAAACATGTTTTCTATGTGTATTCCAATCAGTTTGTTTCTAGGTGGTGTATTTTTAGAGATATTTCACTTTTTCTGGATGAAGATTGCACAGGACCATTGACAATGCCTTGAGTTTGACAGCTGTGTCATATACTGTTCAACAACCACCACTTGGAGCGCCACAGTCGGCAGATGTTACATGCTCTAGTATGGGAGTTGTCCCTCTCATCTGTTTATATACACGCTCTCTTGTTATATTTAATGTACAAGTCCCCCATCAAGAGAAACCTGAAGCTGAGAGACATTAAGACCGACTCATGGACATCACTCTCACAGCAGAGAGCTAAATGGAGAGCGGCAGTCAAGTAATGAAAGCAGTCTTTGTCGCATCGCCACCGACAGCATGATGATGATGACAAGCCCCCCCCCCACACACACACAAAAAAAAGCCACAAAAGGCCACCAAAAAAACAAAAAACAACCAGTTGGTAAGACTCATTTCCAACAGTCGTCAGGTGTGTGGCCACTTCTACATTCAGAACACACTAAACACTGACAGTGGTCATTACTGGTTACCTGGTTACCGGCACATTAACGGTCGTTAAGGCCGCCCCGTCTGCAATGTGTGACGGCCATCATGGAGGAAAAGGATTAACACTGAAGTAGTCAGTAACAGCTTTAACCTGCTTAACTCCGCCTGCGTCCACTAGCCGCCAAGTAATACGCGTGTTCAGAGTTCCGCTGGTCCCTCACTAAAGCCCAAGTCACACTTACCAGGACTAGCCCTGGCATTTTAGCCGGACCACCCCCCGGACCATTGCCATGGACTGTCCCGGACAGCCCCGGATAAAATCGCTACTTTTGCCTCGCTCTCACACATACCCGGACGAGCCACGGACTACAAGCCAGATCACCCAGGATGAGCCCCGGACAACCCCCGGACTACCCGGATGAGCCCCAGACAACCCCCGGACAACCCCCGGATGATAGCCTGAAATGCGGGACTCATCCTGGTCTAGTCCGTGAGTAATATATGGTCATCCATGGCTATCTGTGGTGATCTGTGGTTAATCTGTGGTCATCCGGCCTGTCCTGGTCTTATCCGGGGAGTCCAGGAGTTCTCCGTGGCTCTGTCGGGGCTAAACCGGGGCTAGTCCGGGCTAAACCAGGGCTAGTCCGCGCTAAACAGGGGCTAGTCCGCGCTAAACCATGGCTAAAACATGGCTCTTCCAGTTTAAAAATGACCCGGACTGCCCCGCACGGGACACGGACTACCCCCGGACCACACCCGGATTACACCCGGATGATGCCGGATCGCCCCCGGATTGCAATATTCCCCGGATCGTCCTGGATGTCTTAAACATTTTAAAACATACGGGGCCAACCCCGGATGATGCCAGATCACCAAGGACCAGCCATGGATCAACAAGGACCAGCCACGGATCAACCACGGATCACGCCAGATCGCCATGGACCACGCCGGATCACGGTCCGGCCCCTGATCCGGGTAGGTGTGACCTAGGCTTAAAGTTGCATAGTCCGATGGTTTTGGATTTCTGCCATTTTTCTGAGATAAATATATTTAAGTGGTCGTTATAACCTACCTTACTTTAGTTTGAAGTAACTTTCATTTTGAATGGCTAACTTTTGAGATATCTGAAGTGCAAACATCCTAAATTGATTTTGGCAAGCATGCCAAAAACTCTCACCATAAGCTTATGCAGTAACAGGTTCTGTTAAATTAACTCAGTGTGCCCCTCTATGTGGCAACACATGTTTAATAAGTGCACCAATAGCTAAGTTAGATATGTAGAATAAAATCTAGGTGAAAGTTTTCGTTTTGGAAATTTGATGCTTCATCGGACTATGCAGCTTTAAGGACTGAAGCTGTGACATAGCGGACTGGATCACAGCTTTTAGCTTACATGTCAGAAGGTCGGGGAAGGTGATGAATATAAATGAATGAAGTAGGTTTGGTTGTTTTCAAATATTTTTTCAGAATAATGTTGCTGCAATCTCCATTAAAAACAAATTGTTGGCAATAATGCAACAAAGCTTGGTCATCAGGAGGTGGATGGTTGTATGTGCAAAGTGAGTTTAAAGCTGCACAGTCCGATGTAAACATGACATTTTCAAACCCAAACAATTATCTAGATTCGATTCTATATAACTGGTGTACTTATTAAAAAAAAGTGTTGTCACATGGAAGGAAATACTGAGGCAATTTAATAGAACCTGTTCCTGAAGAAGCATATGGTGTTAGCGTTTTGGCATGCTTGCCAAACTTAATCTTGCCTGTTTGCACGTCAAATATCCCGAAAATTAGCCATTTAAAATGAAAGTTACTTCAAACTAAAGTAAGGTAGATTATAATAATCAGTCTAATATATTTATCGCAGAAAATGTATTGACGTCCGATAGCCGATGATAGAAATCCATGCGCTCTAGAGGCGTTGTTAAACAAAACAAACTTTTTCAGAAAATGACTGAAACTCAAAGCCATCGGACTATGCAACTTCAAAGTGTTGGGCTTATAGTGATAGATAGGGCTGGGGGGGGGGGGGTTCAACTTCAAATTTAGCCTTGTAAACTGAAACTGCGACCCGGCGTGCTGAGTCGCAGGTCTCCATTGATAGGAAATAATCGAGCCACAATAGCCACAATTTTGCCGAGGTAGGCCAATTTATTTGCAGCAGGACGATCAATACGGCGAGAGAGATAAGTGACAAGAACCGCCGGTGGTGGCGCCACCGCAGGCCAGTATGCCGCAGTTAATCAACATTCGTCCGTGATTGGACCTTAAATATAATATAAGAAGAATGGGAATAGTAATAGGAAAACCTCATACCGGTGATTTATACCCATATATTTATATACTAACTATATAGTTACTGAAGCTAAACAACCTTATTCTATAGGAAAAGTGTCAGCAGGCTGGGTTATACATATGATCACATGATTTCTTAATCTAAGAAGGTAAACATAGTATTCAAATACTTATCCATCAGTCTACTACTTTTGAAGTGCAGAATTGATTAAAGCATGTACATTAAAGTTGCATAGTCCGATGAAATATGAAATTTTCAAAACCAAAACAATTATCTAGATTTGATTTTTACATTTCTAACTTAGATACTGATGGTGATGCACTTATGCAACATTTGTTTCTGCATAGAAGGGAATAGACCCTACTGAGTCAATTTCAAATCCTGGTCGAGTCAAACCAATGACTTAAAAATTGATACTTGTCGTTTCCTAGCCAGACGCTTGGCATTATTAGGATAGGGCAAGGAGCAGTGGAATGAGGAAGACCAGTCATCTGCAACTGAAATTTCCCCTGCTTTAACAACTAATGTAGCAAATATAAAAATTACAATTTAATAGAACATGTTACTGTTGAGGTCTATGGTGTCAGAGTTTTGGCAAGCTTGCCAAACTAATTTTCCATGTTTGAACTTCAAATATCTCAAAAGTTTACCATTTAAAATAGAAGTAACTTTAAGCTAATGTAAATGCCCAGCGGCTCGCCGCTG